>JAAGNO010008436.1:0-35957 GCA_033439905.1 Ceryle rudis | reverse complement strand
TTTTAAACAAAGAGAGGGAGATTTAGACTAGAGAGAAGGAAGACATTTTTTACACTGAGGGTTGTGAGACCCTGGCCTAGAAAAGGTGGTAGATGTCCCATCCCTGGAACTATTCCAGATGAGGTTGGTCAGGGCTCTGTGCAACCTGCTGTGGTTGCAGATGTCCCTGTTCCCTGCAGGGGCGCTGGACTAGATGACCTTGAAAGGCCCCTTCCAACCCAAACCATTCTGTGATTCTGTCATTTTCAATAAGAAAAATTGGTAATTTTTCATAAATGTAATCCATACAGTGTCTCAGGAGACTGAAACAACAGATAAAGCTGTAAATGTTTTTATCTATTTTTGCATATTCAAAGCAAAGTTTCTGTGCCTGGGAATGGATTTGGAGCTCATCCCCTCTTCCATCATTTGTTTCCTAACCCCTAGCAACAGCAGCTTAAAGCCAGTCAATAGCCTTTTACAGAGCAGTAACCAGATGACCCTCTTTCCAAACCCACTATGACCAGGAAGAGGCTCCTGATACATCACCACCAGCAGCTTCCTCCAAACCAGAAATTATTTACCAAAGCAAAGATTTGCTGAGTGTGATCCAGAAAAGTGCTTTCATGGCAATACTTACAGTAGAGTAAATTCTGTTACCACCTATAATTAGAGTTCTGCCATGTAGGCATCCACATTCATGCCAGCAGCTGCAGCTCGCTTTGCATCCAGTGTCTGGCCATGGGGACCCTGGCAGCACTGATCTGCATGTACTGGTGATGCACTGGTAGGCATGTGAAATGCCACAGCTGAATCCATATCTACGTCTTAAGTTGTCACAGAATAATATGATGTTGCAAGGCGAAGGAAGTAGATAGTGGCCATCAGCCTGCCTGAAAATTCTGCTGCAGACCCAGGTGTCTGATAATCCCTGCACATACTGATTCTTAATTACCCAAAGTACTAGTTTAGATATTCTCAGATACGTGTTCCAGGTAATTCAACCTTATTACACAAAAGAATGAAGAAATGCTGATGTATAAAATAAGTTTTATTAAGGTAGACATTCAAAGTAGTATTTTAGCCTGATAAATAGCAGGCAATGAATATGAAAAATAATCCATTTCACAATGACAGCAGTTTCAACTATATTAATTCATCTGTCAGATCTTTTACAACAAGCAGATAGTATGTAAAGCCTGCATTTTTACGAGTGGAGTTTTTTTCAGTTTGTCTCCAGTTATTTACTAACTTAAATACATACCTAATGTTCTAAGCAGGTTTTCTGAAATTGTTTTCTCATCCTTTCAGTATTAACAAGCATTCCTCTTTGTATCTAACAAGCTTTCTATTTTATTGCAAAGCATAAACCCAATGTATTTTTAAAAGTAGACTCTAAAATCTAATTATTTTTTTCCAGGCAATAATACAGGGTGCTACAGCTGTACATCTTTAATACACAAAGGTAGTGATGATTACATTTACTATAGATCAGGACATTTTAATTAAAATATGTACTTACATTAGTCCATGGAGTAATTAAATGAACAAAAAAAAATACAATATTTTTGTTGCTTGATAGATTTTTAATTTCTGATGTGCGACTGAAAAATATTTGATGTAACGCATTATGAAATGCAGAAAAATGGAATGATGTGCTTAAGTAGTTATGCTTTAGGTAGAAAAGAAAAATAACACTAAATCATTCACATGGCTCAAGGAAATTGTATGGAATTTAATGAAGATTATATCTTCTTTAAAATAATACAGACAATACTCAGGATGAACATATTGTAGATAGTTGGTTTAATCACAGCAAGCATACTGGCCTGAATTTTACTCTGAAGTCCAAAGGCAATGCAGTAATAACTGCAAATAGAATGGAGCGCAAGATCCCTAACTCATTGGCCAAACTGGCTAAAACAGCACTAAGAACCCTGTGTAGTTTATATTAGAATGACTAGAGGGAACTACAGGAAGCCTGAGTATACGATAATGACAATGTTTATGAAATAAGGATTTCACTGCTAGAACTTTTACCATTTTCTCATAGTGTTTCATTATGCTTCTTTGCCAAAATCAAAAGAATCTCTGAAAGAAGAGCAATATTGATTAAATCTCTTCCCATCCAAAGAGCACTAGAAACAAATTTCAACATTCTCATAAGCCCACTTTGATATTTCCAAATTCAATTTCAAATGAATGACCAGTTAAAATTTGTTTAAAAAAATACTCCAAAATTTAGATCATCCCCCATGTGAAAACAGAACATTTATTTATTTCCCACTTTTTTTTTTCTTTAAAAACCCCTAAAATATCGACATTTTGTACTCTTTCAACCTGCAAATAAATTTTACCATCACCAAAGTGTAGGTGAGCTATTTTTGGCTTCCAAAAAAAACAAGCAGGAAATCTTAATTTCTTATATTTAGCTCATTGAACTGAAAGAATTCACAAAACTCAACTGGGACTAGATAAATTGGTTGTTTCACAGTAGAGGAAGATGAGAGGATTCAAGGCTAGGAGAATAAGACAATAGACTTGTTTAGGCATGATTCCTGTAAAAATAATGTAGAGACAAAAGAATTGCAAAGATTAAGGAAGAAGGATAGCATTATGTCAAGTCTTTTCTCATTTGAGAAAGATCAGCTTTCACTACGCCTGCAGATCCCATTAAGTTTAGTAATAAATGCCAAAATTCAATTAAGTAGTGGCAGTGTATTTTCCACAGAAAGTGAGGGGGACCTGCTTTGAGGCTTTGAAGAGTCAAGAGAGGGTTGGATGAGAGTAGTAAGGTTTTGGGTAATTGAGAAGGGAAGGGATACTGCAAGTGAGAGCTGGACTTCAGCAAGTTGTGAGTCTTCCACAGGTTCTGGCTGGAGCTCTGCATTAGGTGAGAGCAGGTCGCTCAGGCCCTTGTCCAGACAAATTTTTAAGATCGCCAATGACAAAGATCCCACAACCTCCTTAGGTGCTCCTATGGGATCCTGCCAAGCAGATTCCTGAACAAGCCCAAGTATCCTCTTTGGAGTCCAGGGCTGGGATTTTACCATTTGTCTTGCTCATCACCTTTGTCTGTCTTTTTTTAGTAGGAAATGAGTATGAGATATTGTATGTGAATTTTCATAGAATTTACTTTTTGTAATGGACTATCGAAGTAGTTACATTTACTCATGGTGAACAAAGATTGCATAGCAGATCTTCTTCCATAAGCTTTCTTTTAATTGTCTTTTTTTGTTTCCCAACATGGCTTTCTCGTAGTTAGAAGAGCTATCATAATCTTACTGTACAATCTCTCCCTTATCACATGTATGATTTTATGGTTTTGTCACTCTCCTGGGAGTTGTTGGTGCTTACTACTTTTGAAAGAAATCAGATGATTGTGCACCATTTTTTAAAAGGGCAGGAGGAAGAAGGGGCATAACTACTTTGCACAATGTTCTTCCTAAGCAATTCCAAGAATAGCACCTTGGCAACCCAAACAATGCCCCTCCTCTCTTCAGTATTCAAGTAAAAACCTAATCAACATTTACTTTTCTTGTGTTTTCCTTTTATGGGGGAAAAAAAAAATCAAGAGATAGAGAAGTGAATTTATGACTCGCTGCAGCACTACATTGCAATTCAGATCAGGAGATCCACTGTCTCAAGAACTATTCCCCTGACCTGCCACTAGCAGTTTTAGCAAAGCTCCAGCACTGGAAGAACATGTGCATTTGTAAAGAGAGATGCTGACATTGCCCTTTTGGGGCTTATCTTTTATAGAAGAAATTACCAATAATATGTTTTGAAGATATATGCCTAAAGCTGACTCACAGAAAAGTAATATGAGAAAGGTATATTTTACTTGGACAAGCCAGTTTCCAGTTTATGTGTTCATGCCTGTGCAGCCCTGATAATAACACAAGCTTGCTGGCTCCATCAATATCTTGAATACTAGACACAATCATGGAAGTACTTTTCTCCTGTTTTGCATTCCTGACATCTCACTGAACATATATATTTTTTTCTCTCACCTGTCAGAAACAGACATGTCCACAAAAGCAGTAATGCCATTCCCTGTTGTAATTGATGAAGAATGGCAGCTTTTTGCTCATGCTTTTGCTGTGGTGGTAGCTAAAAGCAGCTGTTGCAAGTCTCAGTGTTTAGTGCATAATCAAACATATTTCTAGTACCTCTAGAACAAACTTTGATTTACAGTGGCAACAATCCAGGGAGTATGGAAGCTGGCTTTGTTAAGATGAACCACATACACACACTGATTTCATCTGGAAAACAGTGCTTTAGGGTGTGATTTTTTCCCTGGTACTCTGGAATACATGGCATTGTGTAGAAAGATTTTTTTGTTTCTTCTTCCTTATGCTGTAAATAAAGTAGAACTAAGGTTTTAGAAAGAGTCGGCACACTTAACTGCCTGTAATTTTTTTGTCTCTCAAAGTCTTGAAAATTAATTAATAGGTCCCTTTCTCCTAGCCATTCTTGTCTCCCTCATGGATTGTGAGGGAGAATCCTACAGCTGTGGGGGTTTAAGATAATTATTTAGCTTGGAAATCAGCAAAGCAATTGTTTTCTTTTCACTTTTATTCCTACACTCATCTGTTGGGGTCAGGCAGAGTTAAGCCACTAAGGGCACACAATCTGGCTGAGCTAGTAAAGACTGTTAGCACTGAGTATTTATTCAATTTATTTATTTGCATTATTTTAAGCTACTTATTTATTTATTTATAAATACATCCAGCTGCTTGCAGGGTGGATTGTGGAGGTTGCACTTCTGAAGAAAACAAGGAACTTGAAATAGCAGCCAATAGTCTATGCCCAATACACACATAAAGGAGTAGACTGATAAAGTAACTGCTGGAAATAATGGACAAGAAGAGCAAAACAAGATCCAGTTAGCAAATACCAAGCTTAGTATCTATCCATTCGAGAAATATATCTCTTGAGAGTGATTTTTTTCCTTTCTGTTTTCAAGCCTGTGGATTGTTTTCCTCTTATCAATATGACACGAGTCATGAGTGGTATCCCCCAGGGCTCAGTCCTACAGCAAGTTCTGTTTAATATCTTTATCAATGACCTGGATGAGGGGATCGAGCACACCCTCAGTAAGCTTGCAGATGACACCAAGCTGGGTGGAAATGTCAATTTGCTCGAGGGTAGGGAGTCTCTGCAGAGGGATCTAGACAAACTAGATCGATGGGCCACGGACAATGGGATGAATTTCAATCAGGCCAAATGTCGGTTCTGCACTTAGGCTGCAACAACCCCTGGCAGAGTTACAGGCCTGGGGAGGAGTGGCTGGAAAGCTGCTCAGCAGAGAGGGACCTGGGGGTGTTGACTGACAGCTGCCTGAACATGAGCCAGCAGTGTGCCCAGGTGGCCAAGAAGGCCAACAGCATCCTGGCCTGTATCAGAAATGGTGTGGCCAGTAGGACCAGGGAAGTGATTGGGCCCTTCACTACAAGGACACCGAGGCACTGGAGAGTATCTAAAGAAGGGCAACAAAGCTGGTGAAGGGTGTGGAGCACAATTCTTATGAGTGACTGAGAGAGTTGGGGTTGTTTAGCCTGGAGTAAAGGCAGCTCAGGGGAGACCTAGGTCTCTACAGCTACCTGAAAGGAAGTTGTAGAGAGGTAGGGGTCAATGTTCTCCCAAGTAACAAGTGATAGAACAAGAGGAAATGGCCTCAAGTTGTGCCAGGGGAGGTTTAGATTAGATATGAGGCAGTTTCTTTACTGGACAGGTTATCAGGCACTGGAATGGCTTGCCCAGGGAAGTGGTTGAGTCCCCATCCCTGGAGGTATTTAAGACTTGCATAGAGGTAGTACTGAGGGATATGGTTTAGTCAAGGTCTTGTCAGTGTTGGATTGATTTGACTCGATGATGTTAAAGATCTTTTCCAATCTAGGAAATTCTGTGATCCTGTGACAGAAGTTCCTCTCATGTAGATGAGGTTTAGCAAATAGAAAAACTTAGCTTTGACATTTGCTTTTATCATTTTGACAACTTGGTAACATATCAGGCCATAACTCAACAGGGACTTAATTTTGCTAGAATACCCACTGTGACTAGGTTATTGGAGATAAAAATAACCAGTACAGCTTCTAATCACAACAGTTATGATGGCAAAACCCCTACTGTAAATGTCTCTGTGCTGATAAAAGCATGCTTTTGTTGGCTTAGTTTAAGTTTTGCAGGAAAGTGGTGCAAGTTGTATTAGAAGAAAGAACCATTCTGATGTCACATGCTGTCTGAACCGGAGAACTTCCCCAAAACCACAAAATTAGATATACCCTGGGAAGAAAATATTTTCTTCAATGGAATTGTGAAATAATAGATGTTAGCCATATATGAGGCACTGAAATCTTAAGTGTTTGAGGAAAAAAGTCAACTCCAGAATAACAGTACAGAGTGACTAATCTTTTATTGATCTTCAAAGCAGTTTCAGTGTGAACAAAATATTTTTCTTTTTTTTTCAAATGTTCAAAGAAAAGGCTAAGTATTAAGCTCAGTTTGAGTGAGGAAAGTGATATACTAGAATTGATTCCTAGTTTTTGAATGCTAATGCAACTTGATGGTTGTCATGATGCTTAGCTGTGCAGCAATCATTAATATTAGCTGCATGCCTTTCAACAGCATTCCGCCCTTCTAGTGGCAGATGAAAGAGTACCAGGAAAAGAAGCATCTTTAAGCAATCCAGGAAATGACATTCACTTTTCTTGTGAAAGAATTAATGAAGATTCTTAAGGGGTAGCAAAGGTCTTGAAATTTTGACATTCCTCCCCCACAAAAAAAAACAGCCCAACCCAACCCAAACAACCCAAACAGTACACCAGAAATGGTGGACATGACACAAAGAATTCAGGAGAAAGCATGTCATAGTGTACTTCCATTATTTTACTGTTTGAAGTTTTCATGATCTGGAGTTTCACACATCGATTCTTCAAATGTCAAATGATTTATTCAGAATGTAGTAATAAGAAAACTTGATCTTTATACAGGACATAATAAAAAATTAGTGTGAAATAAATGTCATTCATACTGAATGTCAGTTAAAGAGAGTCTTGATTTTCAGTAGGTGTTTGGATGGTATATGGAGGCTTGTTTGTTTATTTTTACCAGATATTGGGCCTGTTTAACAATAATTTAATTCTATGATTGCCTAGCCATCTTTACCTGAGTAAAGTTCAGTTCTACACCAGAATTTGGTGAAAAAATCTTTTTAGTTTTGAATAACAGAAAGAAGTTTATCAGGACCTTGTGGCCAGGCAGTAGAGTCATACACTTAGGATAAATTTTTGTAACCAAATTTCATACAAATCTGGTGACATTTCAAGGAAAAGAGATTTGGAGAGGTTGATGACTGAGCACTTTTAAAGTTTGTTTGGCCTACATCACATCCCTTCCTACCTACGTAAAGTGTTGTGACTAAATATCTCAAGAAGGATTCAGAACAGGTTTCATTAACATTTTTTTCCTTCGTGTTTTTTCTGTGCTTACCTTTTCTCCTACTTAAAATCTAAAAATTGCCTAAGGGCAAACCTCGATTAGGCAGAGAATGCCTTAAAATATTAATTTTTAATTTTGCATTAAAATATAAAATGTCATCTGATCCACTCAGTGACTTAAGTCATAATTTCTATATTATTCTATATAACTTTCTACATCAACATCCAATTACACTAACCTTCATTGGTGATAGGGAACAGTAACTTCATATACTCATGATAGGAGCCTGACTATATGGGCTTCAGAACTTGGAATGGCATGGAAGTCCTCAGACCCCACAAAAGGTTTCCCTTGTGTAAACTCATTTGCAAGAATAAGACAAATGCTAAAAGAGGAATCGTTACTCCAAGTGACATTAGGATCAGCCTCCATCACAAACTGTATTGCTGCAGAAAAAGGTGAAAGAAATCCATCATTTGAAAACATGTTTACACAGCCCTATGTATGTCGTAGTCTGATTCCTAGTGGTGATTGATTTAAACCCTGAAACACAGGCTGTCATACCCTCTCCAAATATCTCTTACCTTTTACCACGATATTTGGGCCTTCCTAAAACAAAACACAGAATCACAGAATGTAAGGGGTTGGAAGGGACCTCGAAAGATATCTAGTCCAACCCCCCTGCTGGAGCAGGATCACCTAGCGCAGGTCACACAGGAACATGTCCAGGCATGTTTTGAATGTCTCTGGAGAAGGAGACACAACCTCTCTGGGCAGCCTGTTCCAGTGCTCTGACACCCTCACTATGAAAAAGATGATGAACTACTTTCCCTTTCTACAGGAACAGGGTGAGGAGTAATGAACTGAATTTACATCTAGGGAAGCAGAGGTTTTAGATGGATGAACAGAGATGGCTTGCACGGGGCTCACTGTGGTGACTCTAATCCTCAGCTGGCCTTTCTGTTCCCTCTCAGAAATCCCATCCCTGTTGTAGGAATTACCCAGCTCCTTATAAAGGTACAAACTGATGTCAGCTTCAGAGTTCCTTAATAATTCACAGCAGTTTAGTGAACTTTGCAAAAGCAAGCTGAATCATCCTTGCAGCAGAAACTCCTGAGAGAAAGGTGAACAAAGAGCTGGCAACAGAAAACAGTGCAGGCATTCAGGTTAAGAGGTATCTGACTTCAAACACAGCCCTAATGTTAATGGTAAGCAAAAAAATTATTTTATTATTTTGCTAGAGGGATTGTAGTGTCATCACAGAATCACAGAATGGTAGGGTTGGCAGTGACCTTTGGGGATTATCTAGTCCAACTCCCCTGCCAAAGCAGTTTCACCTAGAGCAGGTTGCATAGGAACAGGTCCAGCTGGGTTTTTAAAGTCTCCAGAGAAGGAGAATCCACAACGTCCCTGGATAGTCCATTCTGGAACTCTGTCACCCTCGCTGTAAAGAAGTTTTTCCTTATGCTTAGGTGAAACTTCCTGTGTTCTAGTTTGTGCCTGTTGCTCCTTGTCCTATCACTGGGCACCACTGAAAAGAGTGTGGCCCCATCCTCTTGAGACCCACCCTTTTGATGTTTATGAGCATTGATAACATCCCCTTTCCGTCTTCTCCAGGCTAAACAGCCCCAGGTCTCTTAGCCTTTCCTTTTAAGAGATATGTTCCCGTCCCCTAATAATCTTTGTAGCCCTCTGCTGGACTCTCCAGTAGTTCCTTATCCTTCTTGAACTGGGGAGCCCAGAACTTGACACCGTAATCCAGATGTGGCATCACTAGAGCAGAATAGAGGGGAAGGAGAACCTCCCTTCACCTGCTGGTCACGCTCTTAATGCACCCCAGGATACCATTGGTCTTCTTGGCCACAAGGGCACATTGCTAGCTCATGGTCATCCTGTTGTCCACCAGGACTCCCAAGTCCTTCATCTCAGCTTTTGAGCCACTTTACAGAAGGTCAGCCCCTAACCTGTACCGATGCATGGGGTTATTCCTTCCCATGTGCAGGACCCTACACTTGTCCTTGTTGAACTTCATTAGGTTTCTCTCCAGCCAACTCTCCAGCCTGTCCAAGTCTTGCTAAATGGCAGCACAGCCTTCCTATCTTTGGAAGTTCTTGAGAACAGATTAGACATTCATTAGGAATGACATATATGTGGTAGGTCCTCATGGATATGCATTAAGTGAATTCGAGATCCCTAGCTTTGTGGTTCCATGCACTGTACCAACAGGCATGCCTCCCCTTGGAGTATTACTATGTCCTTGCTCTTGCGGCTATGATAGAAGTGTCTCTGTGTTAACACTGGGATTTGGTTCTGGAGTGCACTTCTGAAGAAAATCTTTCAGTTGTGAGCACTTACTATGCTCTGGTTAATGTGTGAAGCACCCTTTAAGCATGCAAAACAGATTGGTTTGGGTTGAAGCTAAGCTGGAAGGTGTGCTGTAGGTGCAACACAGCTGTTAGTAGGTCGGTGTTCAGTCCACGGGGTCAGATGAGAGTTTATTTGAAACTGTAAGAGTAGGTACACTCCAGATGCTAAGTTCTCTGCACTCACTGTTTCATCACACAGATCTGTTTCTATTGCATCATACTACTGTCTAGTATGACATAGGTAGCACTGCTTCTTTGTACAGCATCAGGACTAATACTTCTCCAATCCTTTTCAGAGCCTTTAGATACTACCATAATAATACATAAGTATCAGCATTATTTCACATAAGGAACAGTTGCAACTTAATTAGCAAAAAATCTATAGTTTCAACTGAAGATGGAAAATGTTACTGTAACACAACTACACATATTTAGACAATTTCACAGCATAAAATTAGAATATTTTAGCGATTAGGAGAGAGAAAATATTCAAAGCAGAAGGTCATATTAAACATATGGAAGTTTCATATATACCCACTTAAAATTAGCTGTGAGTATGACTCTCTCATCTCAAATACCTTCTAGTAGTGGGACAAGTCCCTTTGTTTCACGTGTCTACATTCTGTTTCCTTTTCTAAAATCGTATTACAACCCTCTAGTGTATAAGACTGATTTGTTATTGATCTGAACAGTAAATCCAATTTTGTATTTACTTCGTAATTTGGCTCAGTATAATGCTTTGACAATAGGGTATTATTAAACAAAACCTCAAGTGTCCTTCACAGCAGGCAAATTTCTGGACTGTGTGCTGCTAGACTAGGGACCAATTCTCTTAAGCCCAGTGAGTCAAAGAAAATGTCAGTGTTTCACTGGAGGAGTGCACTTCCCAGGCATAACTAGGGGGTGTTCTTTGTCAAAGGGTCACAGAAACATACTTTTCACTCTTTTCTGCCTTACTAAGCATGTCTATTTCAAGGTACCGCAGGCAGAGTTTTTCTTAGCATCAGGACAGTGACTGAAGCAGAGGACTGGAACAGAGACATCTGGTCCTGTTCTTACTTTTCTACCAGACTGTTGGTCAACAAAGTATTTCACTATTTCTTAGATTCTCTATAAGAAAATGGAAACACAAGTCTTCACACTTACAGTGGTAGATGCTGTTCTAAGACAGTTTAATGAGTGGTCAGTTTTGTTTCTCTGTAGCATGGTGATAATTGAGAGGTCTTCAATTACATCACTGTTTACAATATAATAATACACATCATTTGGAAATGTTGCGTTGGGCAGAGCACCAGACTATTCCATTCTAAGACATACAAAGCAGTATATCACATTCTTCAAATTCCTTAAGAGTCATACCTTTGAAAGAATTACGGACCACAGTCAAGAAGCAGTCAAACAACAATCTCAAGAGCCATTAGAATTACACAATAGTGCTTATTTAGGACAATACTTTAAGATATTTTAGAAGGCATATTATAACTTATGGCTGTGCAAATATCTGATTTTCCTTTTGTTTACTATGTTAAAAACTGAAAGCTAAAGTGTGGCTTTTGGAACAAACAAAAAAACCTCGAGCAAACCCATGATTTTAAGTTGCTTTCGAGCATTCTAATACATGCAAAGCATTTCAGTTTTGAGCAGAGTAAACATGCAGAGTAAGAAAACCTTTGTTTCCATTATGGCATGAGTGAAAGACACATATGCTGTGGGATCTCTCAATTTAGCTGCATTTTTTGGCCTGAGGAAGTTCAAATCTGTACTTCCTACCTTTCTGAAAAAAATCGTATGTGTGACTGTTTATAAACTTTTACATTTCACTTATTTAATTATTCACAAGGTGACATGCCTGATTTCTGACAGCTTCCTGACTCTCATGCAATGTCACTCTTTCATCTTCTCTTCAGTTTCTTCTGTATGAGTTCTTCTGATCAATGAAAACTAAGTGTTTTCAAGGAACATGGAAAGATATTAATGAGTGAGCCTGAAAGCCAGCCATTTACCTACAAGAGGTGGTGTAAGAGCACTGCTAGCACAGAAAGTTTCTGTTTGAAGTTGGAACTTCTTCATAAATTGGACTATTGAGTTAAAACCTTTTGTAGAATATTTTTGTGTGTATAATCAGCTAACTGGCAGTTTCAAGATAGCTGAAATTGAGCTTTTAAGTAAATGAACTCTTCACTAGCACAAAAAAGCCTGTAGTAACACTCCTGTCCTTTGTGATTCAGTTTTAATCTCCTATGAGAATTCAAGGCAGTGCTGTGACTCCACTATAAACTGCTACTGTAGCAAGTAAGAAATATGATGGAGAATATGGGGAGGAGGGAGGTTTGAAGTATGGGACAAAACCCCTCCTCCTCTGCTTAGAGAACACTATTACTCTAAGACTATTTTAAAATTAGTATTGTTTTCATCCATGGGTCCTAACTGTGGATGACGAAGTTTTACTATTTAACTTCAGGTACTTGAGATTTCAATCTCAACAGTAAAAGTTAATGTACCTGCCCACCCCAAAATGCAGACAGTGTTCATTTCTCAGTTAAATATTTATTCCTCATGTATGTAAAAATAAATGCCCGAATCCTCATGGGATAGTCTGCATTATTGACTGTGTGAGTCTGCAAAATTTCAAACTGGAATTACACCAGATCTGGTGATGAGTTAGCCAGCAGTCCTGGGGTTATTCTAGGTGATGTAAAAGGCTCTATTCATGCGTGTGCCACTTTTCCCCGTGTGTTGGAGGTAAATCAAAAGCCCAGACCTCCACTCTCAAACATCCTCCTTTTAGTCATGACAGGCAACAAAACTGTTCTCACAAATAGTCAAGGAGTGCATCTTCTGGCAAAATGTAAATATGATCCTTCCTTATCTTTCTCCCAGTGAAGAATTTTTCAGATTATGTTATCCTGCACTTCCCATTGTAAAACCTTGTTTGGGAAGGGCAAGATCCTGTTCATCTAAAATTAACAACAAAGCTTTCATTACCTTGGGTAGTGAAGAACCCTACCTTTAGATAGCCCCGTTGTTTTGAAATTTGAATTCCATCTAGCTTTATCACTCTAGATAAAACCAGATGTTTCCCATCACATTGATACTTATCCAAAGAAATGGGATTAAAATTAAAATTTTCAAACTTGATTTTGTGAGCTGTCAATCAATTTTGAGCAGCCTTTCTGCTGGAAAATATTGACTCAAGACATTGCTTGAATGATTCTCCAAACATTCTTTTCTTCAAATAATTAACTATGCAGACAATGCATTTTGTATCCAAAATATGTGATTGAACTCTGTGGGAACTCTTAAAATATAAAACCTCCTGTCACCTCTCACAGATACAGCTTATTATTAATGCATAGAAGAAAATAAATTTCAAAATATTTTGGTCCCTTTTGCAAAGTGGTATGCTTTTGAGAAGTAGCACTAAAGTAAACAAGCATTTAGGAGAACAGGAGGCTCAGAGGAGACCTTATTGCTCTCTACAACTACCTGAAGGGATGTTGTAGTGGGGTGTGCGTTGGTCTCTTCACCCAGGTGACTAGTGATAGGACAAGAGGAAATGGGCTTAAGTTGCACCAGGGGAGGTTTAGGTTGGGTATTATGAAAATTTTTTTTACTGAGAGAGTGGTTAGGTATTGGAACAGGCTGCCCAGGGAGGTGGTGGGATCACCATCTCTGGAGGTGTTTAAAAAAAGTGTAGATGTGGACATGGTTTAGTGTTCCTGATAATATTTAGTAGAGGGTTGGAGTTGACAGTCTTGAAGGTCGCTTCCAACCTTAATGATTCTATGATTCTTAGTTATTGTCTAATAGCAAAACCAAATCTAAACCAATAAAAACTCCAAGTCTTCCATCCAGCTGCTAAGAGCATTCTCGCCTCTTCAGAGAACATTGAAACTTTACCTAGACTGATTGCAGATCTTCCCCTTGGCTGCTGAGAAGACTCATACTTTTTGCAATTTCCAGAGGCCTAAATCTTGGACTGCCATATTCCCATGCCCATTCCCATAGATTCCAGCTGGTGAGCCACAGAGAGCAAAGTGGGTTTCTGCTCCAAATTCAGCCAATCTCACCTACATTCTCCTGTGTTTACTTCTCCTTGTTTCTCCTGCTGTGTGTGTGCTTTTGCAACCATCTCCCTTTTCCACCTGCCTCCTTCTGCTCTGGGACTTCCATTCTGAAACCTTGCCCAAGCCCAGCTTGATAAAAAGTCTCTGGAGAAGATCGTGCTTTCTCTAAATTTCTCTCTACAGAAAAAGAAGTATTTTATAGTCTATCTCCTTCCCAGAAAGTAATGCTTCTGGATGCAGTGGACATTCAGCTGCTTAGTCATTTTTCATCCTTCGAGTCTAACCAGCCTACTTTTCTTGTTTTCATCATCTTTTAAATTTGATTTTATAATGATATTCAAAATAACTATTTTTTACACATATTGATCTTTTTTATCAATTATGGGACAAATAAAAGTGAGATTGTATTGAGATATATGTTGTATGTAATGATCGATGCTGCTCCACAAATATTTTTTCCAGCCTCATTGCACTTGTTGCAAACAACAGTCTTCATGTCCAAAAGCTGGCAAAAAAAGAGTGTATGTCACAACTAGCTGAAGAGTATGGAATTTTAATGAGAAATCTAAGCAGTGTCAGGCAACTTCTAATTGTCTGGTTTTTAATTTGTTGGTTTCACTTTCTCTGTGGGCCTCTTTGATTTTGGGGTTTTTTTGTCACTGGAAGTAAAAAAAAAAGAAATTAATAATAATTCATATGAATGAGGGCTAGTTGAGCAGAAAATTATAGGAACACAGTGGAGAAATCAGGCTAATTAATTTCTTTGTTATTGCAGCTAAATATAATGCAGAATACATTCTGGTTTTCTTAAAATTCAGTAGGCATGTGAAGGCTGCATTGAATGAGGGAATGCACTCTTTGACCATTATGTAAAAATGTCTAATTAAATTTCCTTTGTCGCTTTCAATATGTTTCTATTACACGCTTGGGACTACTGGGGTTCCCAATGGTGACTGAATTTTGCAGCTGCAAATTACTGTCCTTAAGTATTTCTAAGTATTTTCTCACTGAAAACTCATAAGCACACATCAGTTTCTGGTTGTGGCCACAAAAAGGAAAAAACTGCTTGGCTATTTATAGAATACCTTGAATACAATTTTTTTATTTAGGATAAACATTTTTTTTTAAAAAAGTCTTCTGGAATATTTTCTTCTATAGAATAATGCAGGTGATCTGGATGTTAATTTTCATAAAGTAATAGTTCCCAAATTTTCTTCTACTGGACGACCATGCAGTAGCAAGGTATCACATGGACTGAAAGCTGTTTAGGCAGAAACAAGCTCTGGGAGTATATCAAGTTCATCCAGTTTCATGATAAGTTACAAGTAGTGTATGTAATGGCATAAACATGATGGGCAGAAGGTGCCAGAATATTCAAAGACTCACATGGATACTGTCACCTGTCTTATCTACAGGGGAGCTATTGCCTGATTAACCAAGACTTCCATTCCACTGGCAACCTACAGAATGCAATGACTGTGATTATATTTGAAAATCAAAAATTACTATTACAGAATTCCACAAATAACTGAATTCTGCTGTAATGAAAGAGAAAATTAAGACACTTTATCACTCCAACCCCCCAATGTATATGTTATTTTGATTTCCTGTACTTAACTACTGTGTTCAGAAAACTTTGTTTCATAGAATTATAGAATAATTTCTTTACTTGCTGCTCATAGCTCTGAACAGATAGCTCAAGTAAACACTTAATAAGCTGGTGTGGTTTCTGAGTAATTTTCTTTGTTCTCTTAAATATTCACATCGCTATATTGTGCAAGAAATAACTGTAAGCTTCCACAATGGATAATTATGACAATTATGTTAGTCACTACCACCTTTTTTTCTCATCTTATTTAATTTTTAACACTTCTTACAAAATATTGTGTTTTCTGGTAGAGGAAGAGGCTCTAAATTATGATTATAATTTCCATTAGAAGTCTTCCAAAGAGAAGACCCAGATGGTGCCATTCTCCTAGCAGAATACAGAAACTGGTTTCAAATTCATATTCATAGATATTGTTTAATAATCAATATTTGCTTGTTCTTCATTTTATTTATGTCCTGTGCATTTATGAATGCTAGGCTGACTTTTTTTTTTTTTAAGACCTAAAGTTGTCAGAGCATGTTTCTCAAGGAAGGGTAGATGGGCAGAGATGGCCCAGCATGTTACTCAATAGTAGAGTTGTCTGCTGACATTATTTGCTCATAATTTCCTACCTTTTTTTTTTTCCTGAGGAAAACCCCTCCTGGTCTAATGCAAAATCTGCATGCAATCCATGAAAAAAATGGTAAAAATAAAAGCAAAACTGTACCTCAGTCCTCTACTTTTTCCTTTGGTATTACTACTTAAGTTTATCATGCATAATTGCTCAGAATGTTTTATTATTGACTAATATTGACTAACTGATTATATTGACTAATCTTTTTTTTTTTTTTGGTTGGTTTTTTTTTGGTTAAAATTGATCTTAGATTTGACACAGGCTTCAGCTGAATGTATCCATTAAAAAGTCACAGTCTTATTCTATTTTATTTTAAATAACCAGTTCAAAATAGTTATACTTCTGAGAGGAGAATCACTTTACATCTGTTGTTCCATTATTAGTCCCTCAGGACTGAAATAGTGAATGTAAGTCCAGATTCTCATTTTAGCAAGGACTTTGCCTTCTTTTTATCTTCATACCAAGTTCTTACTGCTCCCAGCCCAGGAGTGCCAGTAGACCAAATGTACCTGGAGCTGACAGCAATAATGTTTGAGGTGCCTGAGGAACAAGGCACATCACTGCATGTGCCAAGAAAGCACATGCAAAACAGATTAAAAAGAAGTCACAGGCTAAATGTTTTGGTGCTAATTCTGGATGCTGTCCTAAATGGCTATGAGCCAACACAAGGCTAAAAGCCACACAGGTATAATAGTGCTAATCTAGCCACCTGAGATACAGGACACACCACTCTCTGCACAAACATCTGCTAATGAACACAAGCAGCACTGGGAGCAAAGCTGCCTCTCACGCGGCATGTGCAGGGAGAGGCGGTCCCTTTGCACTACTACTATATGCACAGAAACTCTCCGTAGATCCAAACCAAACATTTCTCTACTTAATGCAATAAATGTGTGCATTGAAACAAAAAAAAAAATACCCATCTTTTTGTAATGCCTGGTTTCAGTTTCTTCACAACTCTGGAACACCCTCTAAGCAGAGTCCTCCAAGGAACTGAAGTGCCCTCTTTCTCAAAATGACTTTCCCATTTAAACTTTGAGTTTCTCACACTTTACTCAGCACTATGCTAATGCATTTTGGCAGGACTCTCATCTTTATAAGCATGCTGTCTGCCTGATGTATTCTCAGAACACCTTGGTTTTCACTTTCCCACCACCAGTTCTCAGTTTGTTTTCCTACGTATTTTTCCTTAAACTAAATATATTTTCAAAAAAGACAAGTCTACTCAGGCTTGTTTTCAGACTTAGACATCCTACTTTGGCATTTATAAATGCATAAAAATTGCATCTGTGACATGAATATATTTATTTGTGTGTGCATGTATCTATATGCCTTCTGTTACTGGCATAAGAAAGATAAATTTGTCACATTTTTAACATGTAGGATTTTATACTGTATCAAGATTCTTGGGGTTTAGGGGTTTGTTTGTTTTTTTTTTTTTAATTCATAGTTGTAGTAAGAGGATTTCCTTCATATGCAAACTGCAGAGTGTCAGGTTTGTATATGGTGAGTTACACAATTTCTAGAAAAAAAAAATCTACAACAATTTCTCAGCTTTTTCAGGTTAATGATTCCCTGGTTAAAAAAAAAAAAAAAAAAAGGAAGATTGATAATAACTTCAAATTTTAAATTAAAAAAAAAACCAAACAAACAAAAACTAGTTATAATGGTAAGTGGTACTAGTTCCCATCCTGACTATTTTTTTTCCACCCTAGTGCTGGTTTCTACAATGTATTGTATTAGTACGCTTCTAGAACAACTCCTGTCTTCTGAAGCTGAACTAAAATTGCCAGGAGCCACAGTGGTGTTGAAGAATTGATACAGGTATGGCACTAATCCAAAATTTGGCAGAATCTGACTTCTACCTCCAACATGCTTGCTTTTATTGACCGTGGTTCTCTTCAGACCATAGGAAATATGAATGCATTCAAAGAACATTTTTTTTTTTTTTTTTTTTTTAAATTGCCTTCAATGGATTTAGTTGCTCCTAGACTGTGATTCAAGGGCTGACATGCATTCATTATTCCTCCTTTTCACTAGAGGAATACATTTAATTAAATAACAGTAGCAGTGCAAGAAAGGTTAGGTAGGAGCACCCTTGAAGTAAGTCCTTTGTCAACACAGAAGTAATGAAAGTTGTCAGAAAGCTTGACCTAAAACATTACGGTCATTATGATATTCTGAACTAGACTCTGTAACTTTGGGAAATACTTTGTCTTACGTATACTGATGCCCCTGTGTCAAGATTACTAGCGCTTAATTCAGAATTCCTTAAATAAGGAAAAAAAAAAAAAATCTGTGGTTTAGACCCAAATAAAGCCATTAAAGTTACCTATTTTGGCCTTTTTTCAACTGCATGACTGTTATTGGCTATGATTAATGAGTGACATTTATAGAGATTGTGGCATAAACCACCAAGGAATTTTGACAGCACATCACAGACCCTAAGGACTCTGTACAGACTTAGTGATGATCTGGGGCAGGAGTCATTTCAAAGGATACAGCCTTCAAGAGCATTGCAAGTAAATATCTGAAATTATATGTTTATTTAATGTCTTCTCTCCCCAGTATTTGTACACTTTATATTCTTTCTCGGCTTCAACAATACGTGGCCATTAGAATGACATCAGTCTAATAATGTCTCATTTGTCATCCCCTTCATTTCCCAATTATAATGAACTAAAAGAAGCATTTGTATGGCTTTCATTACAAGGAAATACTGAAACAAGTATGGAATAATTTCTCCTTTTTGTTTTCTCATCCTCTTGTAATAAGAAATTTGTGCTCTCCTGTATAAGAAGCTATGGAATAGATTAAATTATCCCTTTTTTTTTATTGTATAGCAAGTTATGTCACAGTAGGACAGATTTCCTTACATGCAAGCTCATGAAAGGAAAGAACTAAAATTTACAGGTGTGTTCTCATTATTACTACATTAAGTCACATGTTAGCTGGAAAAACACTTCTAATCAGAACTGAGCCTTAGTTTGCAAACAGAATCATGAAATGATGAGCTTTCAAAATCCCTGGTCCCTTATATATGAAACAGCAATTGATCACACCGTACTGTTATTTATTAAACCACATAGGACTGTTCACTGTTAATTTTTGCAAGACAAAAGAATTGCAAATATCACTGCTCAGAGGCAGCAGCACTAAGGAAACAAGTTCTTGCTCCAGTATAAATCCCATGAGGCACACTCTCACTTTTCTCCATGCAGTGCATTCTATTCATATTTGCAGGAAGCTAATTTAATTGTATGTTAATAAAACAAGCAACTTAAAGATTTCTTCCTTTTGATAAAATTAAGTTCTTTCTACAGAAGCAATCCTTCTTCACCAAACATGAAATCAGAGATTCTGTTCTAGATAATTTTTTGTAGTTTCTCTGGGCTCAGGGTTTGGTAAAACCAAACCTCCTGCAATTATCTCCACAACTGATTGTTGGAACATTTGCTTTATTTTGCTTGGTGCACAGAAGAGAAAGCTATTGATTTATCTTTGACAAGCTATTGGTATGCCACAATATGGCCTATAAGAAAGACCTACAGAATTGCATCTTCATGTAAGCATATTTAACTACACACTTCTATCCCTTCACCACAGGAAAAAGAAAAGCCTCTGTAAGAGATACCAGGGCTGCAGAAAGGCTGGGGAAGCATTTTGTCCCTCTTCTTCAGTATGTAACTAGATCTAATTCCCAATTACTCTCGTTCACTTCCCAAGGATAAAGCTTTGGGACTGCTGACAGGTAGCTATTAATACCTCAGTACAGAGCCACTCTGGGCTCAGAAAAACAGGCAGCTGCTTAGGACAACAGAGCACAAGGAGTGACAAAGAGTCATGGGCTGCAACCTGCTGCACCAGCTGCCCATTTTGCCTGCAGTCTCTGTCCTCTGTTGTTTCTGTGTGCGCTTTATCAGGTGACACCTGCACTGGCCTCCCGAGCAATACAAAAATTCAACTTCCAGGATATATAAAGCAGCTGGCTACCTGCAAAACAGCTAACAAAATAAAGCCTCCTCAGATATTATCTAGGAACTAAATGGGCAGGTCTTTCCTTTCTTTCTCAGCCCTCTGCAGTCACTAACCAATAGTGTACAAGTTAAACATTGCATTAAAAACAGTTATATGATGAATGTGGTTTCTAATTTAAGAAGAACAAAGCAATTATAGGAGTATGAGTCTAATTTTAAGATACTTCTCTTCACACCTGCACTTGACTTTATTTTTTACTTTCTCTTTAATCTGTGTATATCTGAATTTATCAAATGAAATGCAAGTATGAAAGGACAATCTACCAAATATAACATGTGCTCTGCTCTTTTCTCCACTTATGCCACGTGCTGAGAAAATATTTTGTTCATAAAGCTTGCTTTTAATTTTTTGGATTTTTAGGTTATCCTATTAAAAAGCACATGCCACTTCAGCTTCCTTTTATTATTACCCATTTAATTAACAAAATTCTTTAGGCAAAATTCTGTTCTCAGATACATGCATGCAGCCCCACTGAAGCCACTAATTACCATTTAATCAGATAAATAACTTATTCTTTGAGAAAGAAGATAAGAATAAGAGCAAGGACAGGAAAAGAAAGGACTTGGAGCACAAAATAATTGGCAGATTAACAGAGATAATTTAATAATACAGACATAACTGATGCTGAATGTGAATATTCTCTTCCTTTTCCTTTGATTTTGTGAGTTAACATTCATTTAAGATCAGTGACACGTACATCTTTTGTCAGCTTCATGTAAAAGACAAAGGGAAAATTGTGTTTAGTTATAATTACATTTATAAAGACCATGCTGGCTTTCAAGTTTTCACTATTGCTGTTTGTGGAAGGTAGTAAATACTCTCAGAGCAGAGGGATGAAAGGTCAGTTAAAAGACAAAAAAGGCCACACCCCCAAATCCTAGGAGTATAATCCCCACCAGCAGTGGAAGCAGTGATGCAGACAGATTACGTGCTTTGCTACCACCACCTCTTCTACCTCTGAACCAAGCTATCTTTCACGATGTAAAAGCAAGAAAGCCCCAATGCCAACAGAGATTACCTCAGGCAGAGAGCACACTGGTTTGGTTAAACTACCTTTAACGTCCCTACTAGCTTCTTAATGTTGTCTCACACAACAGCCAAACAAGGACTGCAGCAACTGGCTAGCAGGGTCAGCAGCAAGTACAATATGAACACTATGGGCTGCACAGATGTCTCTCTACTACTGCACCCTGTAACCAGGAGCTGCAACCTTTAGCTGCTCCCACCTATGTACTTCCATACCCACATTTACCACCCTCTGTAGGTTAGACCTTGCACAGCTGAGTTGCCAGAACATTGGCTGTGATCTTTCTGCACCTGAACCCAGTGCCATGTTCTCTAGCCTAGTCTGAGCAACCTTCAGCACATGCTTAAGGCAAGGCAGATGATTTGCCCTTAAAACAGGTGAGAAGTGTTCATGTCATTCTTTCTGATTGCTCAAATGTGGGTATGGTACTTCTGAGGTATGGCAACATTTTTAATTACTATAATTATTTTTTTTCAGCAATTGCCTGAGAAAAGCCTTTAAAAAAATTCAAAAAATGCTAAAAAGCATGCAAAAGAAGCAAAACTGCATTGACTGTCCAGACTATATTAAAACAGTGCCAATTTACATACAGTTTACTAAAGTGTATTTTCAGTGGTTAGCATCATGCACCTAGCTTCAGGGGATATTAAGATTAAAAACTTTTTTTTTTTTTAAAAAAAAAAAAAAGCTTTTTGCCTTAAATACTGTAACTGTGTATAATAATACATTTTCACTGCTGAACTTCAAGAATTTCAGAGTTGTGATTCCAGTCAGCAAGAGACTTGGGAGTCTGAGAGTCAATTCAAATGTTTTTCTAGATCTGTTGAGTCTGTAAAATTGAATCTGAAAACCATGAGAGGAGGCTCTTTCAAGTATATTTCTAACACACTTCTGCATCCAATGAGCCAAGAAAAACTGCAAAACACTTTTGCTTACAGTTTCTCAGAACATTTTACACCACTCACCATTAGAAAATGAGGTGAAGGTACATAGGAAAATGATCAAACAGAGGAAAATAAAGATTAATTACAGAGCATCTTTGAATTTTCAAACTTGGATTGATTCTAGAGATGTTTTAGAAGAATGTTTATTCTTCACTGAATAGGTTTGTCTTTACCTAATTTTAAAGTATATCTAAACACAACATAAAATTGCTTTTAATGTGGCTGTGTGTATCTTGTCAGATGGTCAACAGCTCCATAATGGTCAAATGATAAAAAGTGGAAAAGGTTCTCCCTGTCTAGCTTATAAAATCTATTACTTGCAAATGATTTTGTGGGTTGTGGGTGGATTTGGGGTTTTTTGTCTTCTTCTTCAAAGCATAAGATATAATTAGCATTTCCCCACCATAGATCTCTGTTATTTCTTTGCTTTTCCGCTGGCTACAGCATGACTAAGCAAAAGCTTAGTGGATATCCTACATATTCACAAATTAACAATCAGTGTAATTCTCTCTCATACAAGATATTTAAAGATAAGAGTATGAAAGTCTTTCTTCCAAGGAATGTCAAAACAGAGAGCAATGTAAAAGAACACAGTAAGCCTCACATCGATTATGAAAATCTACTATCAATTCAAGCATCACACAAATAATGACTTAATCATGCTTTAATTATGTTTCTTGACAGTAAGGTTGTAAAGATGTGTTCAAAACCTCCTCAAGAAAAGCATTCTGATTCACAAAAGCTGCCTTTAAAGTTTAAAATGTATCTTCAGTTCACGAGTTATATATTTTACAAATTTTTCAGTCATGCACTACTAAGTCTGGCACACAGCCATTTTGTGAACACTGCTTTTGAATAAATTAAATAATTGTATTCAAAAAATGAGAAAACAATAGAAGGATAACACCTGAAGACTGACTTTGTTAAAAATCTTGAAACATAGGTGATTACAGGATGCTGCCTTGATTATATATGGTTTTTATGGTGTGTGAGATCAGGCTTAGAAAGGTGGAGAAACAATACAGGAAGTTTTTAATTAAAATTGTCATTGTCTCGGATGCTGTGAAAAATATATCAACATTTATAGCAAAAGAAGCATGGAACACAGCACTGTGAACACAGTGGTCAAATTGTGTGATAAGTAAGTATTCTGCCTTAAATTGCTGGTTAAGTAAGTACTCTGCCTCAAAATCTTTTCAGTGTCATATGTAGAAAAACATTTGCAGCATGCTTCTACTGTGAAAAAAAATCTGTTAGAAAATAAGTGTTTCTTACTCTAGACATCTGGTTCTCCTGTTTACTCATGTGACTGAAAATATCAGACTCTATCCCAGATAGCTACATTCATTTCATCTGCAGGGCTGGCTAGGTAGACATGATTGAGTGTGCTTACTTATGTCTCTGGCAGCATGAACATAATTGTTAATTAGATTCAAAGAACAAAATCTTAATTGCTGATAAAGATTCAAAGCACAAGCAAGCAGTTTTGTTCATGACAGCATTTGGGTAACATGAGTTTAATATGTCTAGGCTTCAAACTCCACCAAGCACTGTGAACGTTTAGGACCTTAGATTAGAGCCACAATAAAAATTACAGTGCTTGAGTATGCTTCATATTTTAGAAATTGTGAACAATCATTTGAAATGATCACTGTGAAGAAAAATTGAGAAAAAAGACGTTGGAAAGACAAACTATGGGGAGCCAAAAGTAACCTTTCTTCCATATCTACCCCAAGCTGGCAGGCAGGACATCTGCTCAGTGCCTGCCATCTGGGTGTGTCTAATTAGAGACTACCTGGAATGGGCTCTCAGAGAGCTATTAGAGAAACAGCTCCGCAGCAGATGCAGCTTCCCTCCCTAAGGGCTGAAAGGTAAGGCTGCAAGAACAAGGGAACCACTGAGCAATGGGAATATTGTATCACCTCGTATGGTAGTTCTGTTCAGTGAAATGGCTTCCAGAAGAGCTAAATATCACTTGCACTTGGAATTTACGTGAAATCCAACAGGGAGTGATGATTACATAGACCAGCAAGAACAGAGAGAGTGAAACAATACACTGAGACGTAATAAACATATGCAGTCCCGTACTAATACTTCTAATGCAACACTGTTTACACTAATGTGGTGTAGCTTTCTAATTATTTTTATTTTTCTGAAGACGGGGCTTTTGTTTTTGCATTTTTAAACTACTGTTTTCAGGTTTTAATATCAGCTCCATTTCAAATCTTATTCAGCTAAAATTTAAGACAGAATTTATCTGTTTAGTTTCCCACACTCTGTCCGAAAGTCCTCTTAAAGATAATTTTCAGAGGCTAAACAAATTACAGTGCAGCATCAGGAGGGAAACAGTTATTTTTCTCTTTTTCTAGCTTTGCTTTCAAACAAAAGTACCATGCTTGCCTAGCATAGCATTTAGTGTTTTCCACTGAGTGAAACACAACACTCAGCATCTTTAGAGAACTTATACTGGTGAAAACCAGTAGCAACTTCAGTTTTACTGGCAATGCACTCATGTAAAACTGCTCTATGCCACAGACCTACTTTTCAATATTAATACAGATCCTAGAACTCCTTCACTTTGTAGGGCTTGCAACAGGGAAGAAAAAGTTGGGGTCTGGTGGAGCTCTGAGCCAGCCACATACATGACATGGGTTGCCTCCTGTCTTATGGCACAGTGCCAGCCACAGAGCTGTCAGCTCATCATTACTGCTGTCCTTAGAAGAGTCACCATCAGCCCTGCCATCTTGTTAAAATATGGCCATGCTTTTAAAAACATGAACCATAACAGGTATATCATCACAAAGTTTTTACCTGCTCCCTGAGCTGTTTTGGTCATGTTTTGATTGCAAAGTAACTGCCATGGTCTCTACCTTTCAGGCTATGTTGTTTATCTCAGGATCCTTACTCTGGCTTGCCTCCAGTTTGCACAGCAGAGGGAACAATTCCCCAAGGAAGCTGACTGCGAAGTTCTTTGCAGATTGGCTCCCAAAATACTTCTGTCTTTGGCCTCCACAACAACTTGTGTAGTGCCTGGAGCCAACTGTGAATAGACACTTCCAGATGATAAATCACCTTTCGAGCTGATGCCAGACGTGGACAGTTGAATAAGGTCCTCTGTAAACATCTGGAGGAGCTGTAGCCAGTTTCAGTTCCCTTGGCCAGAGAATCGCTCACTTCATTTTACTTGCATTTTTTGCATTTGAGCATTATAATTTCCCTGTATAAGAGGTAATCTGAATACAGTGCAATATAATCCAGTATGAAATTGTAAATATTAATGATGTTTTTACCTGCAGCAATATTAACTATATTATTAGAAAGAAAAATGCTTAACTCCTTCAGGTTAGGCTAATCTCAGTCGGAACTCAGTGCAGCTTTTCAGTATTATCACCTGCCTTTTACAGGCTCAGTGGGGTTTTCAAGCACAGAAAGGTGATTTTTCAGGTTTTCATTGGTAGCTTAATAAAACTGTGCATTAGTGAAAGCCACTGTCGTAACTTTGAAGATGGTTGGAGGTCAGTAGCCTCAGCTTTCACCATACAGTGCATCCATCCAATGTCATCAGGATGATCAGAGTTCAGTGGTCTAATGACAAGCAAAGGAATGCCTTAAGCCAGTTGGGCCTGGAGGTACACAGACAAAATAGTGAGTCGCTTGCAAACCACTTATTTATGCTTGTACTTTTAAAATACTCAAAACATGTAGAAAAAAGGGTGCAAATCTAAGCCTCTTCTAGAGGAAAATAAACGCTACTTTCTCTGCTGGTATTTGTCACATGAGAGAGGTAAAAATTACTGGGAGATGTCTATGCACCACCACCACGCCTCACCCCCCCCAATCCTAGAAATCTTTACTATTTATGAACATTTTAACAATCTTTACAGATCGACAATTACGTAGTTGCGCACTGACATTGGGATAAAAGGCTGTTTACACTTCTGCTTGGAGCTTTACTGTTAAACCCATCTTAATAGTTACAGATACTATGCAGTCTCAAGCCAATCTCAGATCTAGTTCTTACCACACAACCGAGTCTACACAGAAGTTTGCAATAGCCATCTTGCAAAAGAGAATCGATCTTCATCTAAGACTTTTTGTTATCATTTCATTAACCTTTCAAATGTTAAAAAGTCTTTACAAGGCTTTGCAATGGTTTTTGACATTGGGAACACAATCCTGAACACTATTTGAATTTTGGAGGATAGAAAAATCTCTGAAAAACTGAGGTTCTGTTTCATTAAAGATACATCCAAATTTGTGCTGTAAAACTCTACCACAAACTTCCCTGAAATAATACTTAGAAAGGTGAAAGCATTTTGTTTTGAAACTCTCATTCTTTGATTCCAAAATGAGGAATTTTTTTAGATGACCCTAATCTTCCAGGTCAGTGAACTAAATAAAAATAATTACTTTTATGTCATAATTGTTTTTATTTGCATGTCACAAAAAGAATCATAAATTGTTTTTACATACATCTCTGACTCCCCAGAAAGATTAGGTCCTGATTATGCTCCAGTGAAACAGCACATGTATGTCAAAACATTAACATAGATTGATGAAAAAAGAAAGTACAATGTCAGAGTGTGGTCCTCAGATGAAAAATGGACAAGGAAAATGGAATCTCTGCTCACAAGTTAAAGACCTGCTTTAGTATTGGGATCAGTGGCAAAAGTGAATAAATTGTACATTATCCAGGTGTGGCATGCCATTTCTTATTGTACAAATGTAAAAGACAGGAACAATGAGCATCGTCTTTAAAAATAACAGGTTTTTTTAAAAAAGCATCTTTAAAGGTCACCAGTATTTCATATGGCCTGTGGCATAAAAAAAGCCAACACTGAATGCTGTATGTCACCATAATGCATAAATTAAATTTGCAGTGTACTAAAATACAGGTGAGAAAATATCCTTTATGACAAAGAGCTCTGACAGCAAATGCCTGATATATTATTTCCCTTTTAACTTCAATACTACTAGCAGAATTTTCCTCATTATTCTTAGTTTAATAAGCATGTAATCAGTCTAGGTCATCTGCTATTCTACACATCATGTGGATATTTTAGAGAAGCAGTAGTTTAAAATTAAAAGCTGCATTCTTTAAATCTAGTTTAAAGAAGTATTTCAATATGCTTAAAATGAATACTAACATTAAACGATGCATTGCTTTGCAGAATTGGAGCATAAGATCTGTAGGAGTATTTGGGAATTTGCTGAAATGCAGAACTAATTTACAAAGACAGTGGAAAAATGTTCAGAACTGATGTGAACATCTGTACAAATAATAGTTTCTGGAAATTCATCAGCCTACAGTAAAATATACTCTTGGTAACTTTTCCAATTGCATTTTCAGAATGTACTGCTACATGCAATACTCCTCTTGGTTTTACAATAGCTAGTTTTACAGATTTCTCTGGATTGCAAGAGTCCTCCTGTTCCTTCTAAAAATACGGTGAGCATTTTCAGAAAATGCAAACTTTTGTTTTCCACAGGTAAATAACAACAACAACAAAAACGATGTATTACTAATGTACACAGAGAAGATCATATGTCTCATCTTGAACTGGAGAAACAAAATATGGAATATCAAACAAAATAAGCAAACAAAATTAATACGGGCCTAGAAGTTCTGGCTAAACTCCATTACTCATATTGCAGTACTACTTCACTGTCAGAAGGGAGTCCCCACATGCCTACAGATTAGGGGGAAGAAACAGCCAAGGAGAAGAATGAGGTTCTGAGTTGCTCAGACTTACAAATTTATCCAAAAAGCTTAAGATTATCTATTTCTGCTGTTCTGTAACTCTGAACTGCTTAACCTTAAAACTGAAATGTTGTCAGATTCTGTTTTGAATGAAAAAAAAATAATTGCCATGGAAAAAATTTAGTTCATCACAGCTGACTTTCAGTAGATAATATTTGGTATTCTGCAAATTGGAATACAGCACAGACTGTGTGTAGCTCAGGTACCTACAGAAAAAAAATCAAACAACTGTGAGCCCCATTTTTTTTCCCTTGATGTTAGAAATCAAACACACATCCAGGTATAAAACAGTTAACATTAAATTTTGGTACCAAGAAATATAATTCAATGTGACATTTTATTTGTCTAGCTTGGATGAGACAGAGTACAGTATAGATGAGCATACAGCACAGATCAGATTTTAAAGGCATGTCTACGGTTTATCCTCCTGATGATAAAAATTATGGTATTTCTAACAGTGAAAATAGTATTTGTTATTCTCTACCAGATAAGCTTTATGACAGGGATTAAGTATCTGCCAGCACAACGTGTGTAGGGAAAGAACAAGTGTGTGTGACCTGTGAAACTTATGCCAGTCACCAAGAAGGGCTACTATGCTCTTTTATGCACATCTGCTGTTACTGCTTGAGAGACCTGAAATGTGCATGCAATATTGGAAACACGGGGGCACATCAGCTCTAGGTTATGCTGAGAAAAACACCCAGCTTTGTGCTTTTCTGCCTTATTATCCGAGTATTTAAAAGCTAATGTTGAAAGACAGCTCTCTGAAAGCCTATGTTGATACTCTCACTTTACATGTACATGATCCTCACAGATGTGGTATCTCTGTGATTCCAGTACAGAATTTATATATATCCAGAACATTCCACTTCCCCAGACATTTTGTTAGGGCTGCTGAGCAGTTTCAGCAGGGGCACTGAACGGAACCTGCATGAAGGCTTCAGGGTGTCTTTTTCTGGGACTTCCATCAGCTTCTTCCTCCCTGTCCTGAGTTCCCCCTGCCACCCAGGGCGGTTCTCCTCCCTTCCCTGCTTCTTGAGTGCTTGCAAAAGTTTAAACTGATCAAACAGTATCAGCAGAAATTACTCCCTCTTCGTGAAGAGTTATCCCTGGTAAAATGATGAATAACAGGACAGGTCCTGGCCAGGATTTCCATTCATGAATCGTATTACATTGCTCCACAGCCCAAATATTTATGTAAGCACAGCCTTGTATATATCTAAAATATGAATAAAAGCCTGGCTTCGAGCAAAACCTTTCAGAACATAACTACTCAGCAAATCACTTAAGCATATAGTTAATTTAAAGAATCCTTTTAGAAGTACTGAAGCTGATGAGATCAAACACTGAGAGGGTAATTGGGATTTATTATTGGAGTAACTGAAGGATATATGATAGTATAGTAGGTAGTTTCATTTCCTTTATGCATGATCATTCCTTCATCATGTTCCTTATCTGTAACCAAACATTTACAGGTATAACTGGTAGCCAGAAAGCTCTGAGGGAAAATGTAAGCTGTAACACAGTAGCTTTCCTTACTTGCTCATTTTTTTCCAGATGTAAATGTAAGTAGACAACATTTATTTGCCTTCCTCAGCTGTCACTGCACTAGAGACAGACAAAACTTTATTACAGCATTTAAAACAATTCTTCTTAGAGAATAATTTCTCTTATTTGCAAATTCTGTGGTATCACCCTACTTAGTTAATACCAGTGATTACAACACAGACTTCTACTGTCAGTCAAGTTGTACATGGCTATATATAGACACTTTACAAGTATTTCACTTGGAATCTCTTTTTACAAAGAAACACATTGAAAAAATTATTTCTTTACCTAAAATACCCAAACTTTGAGAAAAAAGAGCAAAATCAGACACTGACACCAAATTCTCTCTCTAGCGAGGCTACAGAATTCTTTCTTTAATTTCAGTTTTAAGCTCTTGTAGCTGATTTGAGGGCATCTTGAATACCTGAGTTTTAATGCCAGAACACATTAAAGACAGAAGACCAAAAAAGACCAGTACAACATGCAAATTAACTGTCACTATACATACATGTATAAATACAGATATTTCAATATTTGTATGGAACAGCTATGATACAGAAAATTCTAGCTAAGGATGATACAAAATGCCTAACTGTGTACTTCATGCTGTTGAAATGATCAAGGTAGAAGCACCACAATTCTGACTAGATAGGAATTTTGCATCATTTACTTCTTAGAGTTATTCTGAGCCTGCTCTGGGATTTTTTTTTTCCCTTAATTTGCATTTATCTCTCTATTTTGATGATCAAAATCGCTTGTCTCTTGAGACCAGATAAAAAGCAATGCTTAAGTTATCACCATTGACCAAAAAACCCAAAAAACAAAACAAAACTAAAGAAAAAAAAAACCCAAACCAAACCAATCAACCAACCAACCAACCAAAAAACCGCAAACCAAACCAATACCAAAGAAAAAGAGACTAAGACAGTTCAAACGGTAAAGACAGACCTTATTTGACTGTTGTCCAGGCTGAAGTGCATTTTCACCCTTCTTTGACTGTAGTAAGAATTATGTTCTAGAAATTTGCCTTTCTATGCCACCCTCCAACTTTTTTATGTTTATTCATAAATTGTAAAATCTCTGAAATAAGCAAGCCTTGATATATGGCAAATTCTACACTTGGAAATTTTAAAGCTAAAATTAAATGCACCTAAATATGGCCTAGATATCTTGCCATTTAATGCTTAGTTCACAAAAAAAAATGTTTGCATGTCTCAGGAGAATATATGCTTAAATATTTGTTGTGCTATTGATTTACAGATTCCTCTACAACTATTAAAATCCCAATCCAGGCCTACATATCAACTATCTAAAATTTGAATGCATTCAGGGACTCTTGCCTTCCCCCTGAAATTTCTCAATAATTTAAAATCCAAGGCCTTGATTTTGCCCAAAGATCAGGAGTCCTTCTCACTTCTTAAGTGAATGCGTGGACTCCCCTGAAAAAAAAGAAAGAACCTGATTTGTTTTATATAGGATCATTAAATATTCATCAGGCCAAAAAGAGGGAGAAGGAAGAAAGAATAAGAAAGGCTGTCTGGCCTCTTGTGGCTAAAACAGGAGGAGAAGGTATTTAAAAAAGGAAAGGAATAAAGCTGCATTAACAGCATCCTGTGTGAGTTTCCTACCTACCTCACTGCAAAATCAAAAGCACGTAACCTCTCTTCCAGCCACGTTTTGCATGAGATGTAACTCTGAACTCTGAAAATGTCACTGACTAGCTTCTGAAAAAGAATTAAGTATATCTATTTTATGATTTCTGACAGTGCTTAGGCATTAATTGGCAACTAGCTGCTCAGCAGTGTAAAGTTCAAATGGTGCTGTGTGCAAGTAGATTGGGGACAGGCTTGGGTGACATTTTAAGCACCCATGGAACAATTTTATAGAAATTTAGTTATTTCCTGGTTCAGGCAGGTCCTAAGATACTTATTTGGAATGAGACAAAAATATCCATATGGACATCTAACTCTGCATAGCATACCCCAAAGCACCCACTGTAGTAGTGCTGAATTTGTTCTGTATTTGATCTGGTTGGACTCCAGAAACATTGTTCCAACTACCTGGCCAAATTTCCAGAAGATTTTTGTTCACATTTATAATGTATGCCAGCAAAATTTAGGTGCCTATACATTAGGGATGCTCAGTGTTGCTTGAGGAACTTGGTGGTACAGCTCAACCTTTTAAAAGCTATTTGGGAGTCTAAAGACTGACTGGGGTTTTCAAAACCATTTATGTGCCCTGCACTTCGTGATATAAAGAAAAAAACCACCACAACCCACAAGATGATTATAAAACTTTTTCAGCTCAAAGTTACTTTTACAAATCTGTCCTGAGAATATGGTGATGAAAAGCATTCACTAGCAAGGTCTTACTGGCAGGTCTAAAACCTCTACTATTGATAAGAGTAGTACTGACATGACGCACACTGCGTCCATAAATAAGTAAACACTCATAAAACACATTTGTAGTGTGGGCAGGGAGGCTCATGCGGGCTTTAATGAAGGCAGTCTGGGTAACAGTAGCACTGGAAATGAACCATTAGGACATCTCTTCAAGATAGCTGGTGAGTTAGTATCCTAAAGTTCCTCGTACTGCGCTGCCATAAAACCTACCCTGTCATCACTGTTACTGTCCCCTTGGGCTACCCAAAGTAAATTGATAAAGGCAGCTGTAGTATAAAGCATCCAGTTTGCAGTATAGGTATTACTGAATTGCCACAACTTCAGCTCCACAGTAAATCAGTAGGATGTGCTGGTGCAGTTCTTATCCCGTAGATTTCCTTTAAATCAGCAGTTCAGAGATCTCTTATTGCTGTGAAGTGGCCCAAAGAAAGGATTCTTTCTTTACAACTTGCCACTTCAATTACCAGCTTCATATGGATTTTGGAATTTAAGGAGCTGATGCCTTGCTGACATCTTTTGATTCAGGCAGGCAGTCTGACATCTTGGTACTTTTCAGGTCATTTATAAAAGATTTTCTTCAGAAGGAAAGGTTGTAATTTGGTTTGGTTTATTTGTTACAAAGAAACAATTATTCAACATTTTATGTTGGAGTAATTCCTAATACACCAGTGTTCGAATCTGGGTTGTGGCATATAAAAGCAGCAAATTACATACATCCAACCACTGCCATGAATGTTAAGAGTTTTTCTTGTTGCCCCACCAGTATTGCAAATAAAACTATCCAACACAGTTCTTACATATAGCATAGTAAAGCTATTTTTCTACTCAACCAGGGGAAAGATTTTTTTTTCCTTCTGCTGTATTAGCAACTGGATGAACTTTTGAAGGCACACAGGATCGTCCACTGTTTGAACAGCAAGGAGCTGTGTCTCACTGCATTAGGCTCAGTGATTAATATTGGTTTAGGACTTAAAAATCTGTGAACAGAGGATTCATTCAGAATCACATGCAAGACCCATGAAAGAATCCCAGGACTATCAAACATCTGCTGAAAACTTTCTCAGAGGGTTTGGTTTGTGTTAAGGCGTGAGGTGGTAGGGAGTGAAAGCAGCAAGAAAAAGTGGATGAATTCAGAGCTAGCAAACTACAGAAGTAGCAAGTGGGACTGATAATTTGAGTATCCGGTGTCCGTATCATCTCTTACAAGACTATAAATTGCAGGCTTGAGCACTTGAACCTGCCATTCAGGCATCTTTCTCATCTGAATTCTCACAAGACTGTTGAAAATATTGATTACTACTGTCCTATCACTAAAAGCACAGCAGAAATAGAAGAAGCTCAGAGGCAAGCAGTGGAAGTGATGGAGACATGAAAAGTTTTCCTTATAGAACTTTAAAGAATTCATCCATTTAATTTAGAAATAAGACAAAAAGATGTGGCATGACAGAGATGTATAATGTTGTTAGGGCCATACCAAAGCTAAATAATATGCTCCTATTCACCTTTTATCTTCATGCCTGAGAGTCAAAAATGTTAAAAATAGAAAAAGGAAATGCTTTGACATCATCAATTCAGGAAATGTACAGTCACTAGACTTAGCAAAACAGGGATTAGAGATGTATTTGACATGCATATGAACCCAAACAACAACCCTTTTTAACAGTTATAAAAATAAGAAAATTCTGCTTGGATAAAACCTACTCCCAAATAGACTGTGACATGATAATCTGCCTAAATGTGTGTTTAACCTTCTTCTAGCCTCTACTTCTGGCCATTTAGAGAGACAAGAGGATAGAAAGGCTTCTAAGGTGATGTTCCTACAAAATGGGAATCCTAGCTTATGTTTCAGATAAATTCAGATTCTCTGAACTTACGTTCGTTCTAGATCAGAACAAACAATAAAATTGATGTTTGCTGTACTAACAACAATAAAAAAAGATGGAAGGAAGATGAAGGATATGATTGAGGAGATAACCTTCAGCTGTAGATTTTCTGACCTGGATTGGCTGTTGGGATTCATATTATATTTTTATATTTATATTATCATTTACTTGTTAAAATCTTTATCTGCAGAATATCATGCTAGCCTCGGTGGGATGACTAGCAGTCAACAAACTATTACCAGTGAAAGTCATCACTTGTGAATAATTGTGTACCAAGATGCAAAAGGTTAGTTGAAATTACACCTCAGAGCATCAGCAAGAACAGGTATAGGTCAGTGTGCCAGGCAGTACTTGTTAGAGGTTCCCTTGCTTGCTGTGTGCTGTTTCCCTGCTCCCGCAAGAATTGTCCATAGGAACACACATACCTTGAGTGTCATGTATCTGTGCATTAATATCCTTTAAGCTTCTTATGAAAATAAAGGAATGGGCCTGCACTGTGTTAACAGAAACAGTGGTGTCTTTAGCAGTGCCAATATGAATCAAGACCAAGACAGTATTAAAGGTGTTACACTTCAGTAGATCTTGAAATAAAATCTGAACAGTCTGTAAGGCTTTTCCTCTTCCTCTGCTGCCATTCTTTACTTTCACATCTGCCCCAAAATAAGCACCCCCTCTATTTCCAGTCTTCACCTCTCTAACCCTCAATGATTTCACTTCTACTGCTGGCTTCTGCACAAAAGGTCTCCAGACAGAAGTTGGAAGCCAGGATGTCTGGACAGTGGAATTTTGCTTTACTGTGATATTTCAGGTGGTTTTCGCTTTTCACTTCATCCTGCTTTGCTCCAGAGATCAGAACTTAGTAATGACCTGTTTAGCTTGCAGGCTGACTAGATTGTCTGGGAAGCATGGCAGCCTGCCTTGTCATCAGCTGCACAGGAGAGGTTTTCAGCTCCAGAAAAGATTGCCTGGCCTACAGGTTCCCAGCCAGCCCATGCTTGGTTTGCCAGGTTGATATAAAGAATGCTTCTCTACTAATTTGGGAACCACCTGCTTAATTTGCCAGTCACCAGCTAACCTAGGGGATGACTCACCAGGCAGCCATCTGGTTTTCCATAGAAGTTTTTAACAGAATTACATGTTTGCATCTTTCTGTTCTACAGAAACTTAGCAAAAATGCCTTTTGTGGAAAGGTTTCAACTAGCTCTGTCAAGACCCGTGTTGATCAAAGGCTGGAGGGGTGTAAGGCACATGTTCCCGTAAGATCTTTAATAGTTGCATAGTTAGGAAAAACCTACAGTGTATGGGATAGACATTGGGCTGGATTGCTCATCTGTGCTATTCCTTACTACAAATAAGGAGAAACATTAAGTACCTGGAATTCATTAAATCCAAGGTTGACAGACAGATACACTTACTAATTGGCTGATGTGCCATTTAAAGATACTGTATGTGCTGCTCCTCATTCTACAGATATTTTTAGACCCCTGCTTTACATAGAATTTCTTTTCCTAAGGTATTACTTTTTATTTGCAGTGTCTTTGTTGTAGGCTTTAACCCATATGGGATTCTCTAAATAGAGAATTATTTGTCCTTAAGAGAATATTTGTGATCAGTGATTTTTTTTCTCTTAGCTCTTGTTAAGGCAGATTCTCATAAACACTTTTCTTATCACTCCAGGCCTTCCTAGGATTACATCTAATTTGCCACATGGAGTTATTTCTGCACACAGAATTAAAGCCCTTAATCATATTTGGTTTAGTGACTCCCATTTGCTTAGCAATTTTGAGACTATTTTGCCTTCTGTTTTGTCCTCTAGGGCTGATGCTGACTTAGTTGATTCACGCAATCCATCAGTGACTGATTTCTTAGACTAGTTATCTTAGTACAGCATATCACTTATGTCTGCATTTATTATTTTGGTTTACTGCAGAGTTACACACAAAAATGGGGGATAAGAACATTAGTTATGCACATTCTGTCCATGCTAAATATCCATAAAAGTCCATTTAAATTTTGGCTTGTTCTTGTTACCTGCAGTGTCTCTATGATGGCTAGGACATGATTACTTATGATAAACGAAGGGCTGCCTTGTGCCAGAGAAACCTTGCACTTGTTATTTCTGTGAAAAAAAAAAAAAATAGGACTGAGCTCATATGGAAAAAAACCCTCAGTGGCTGGAAAGCAACTTTAAAGAAAAACGATGTTCAAAGCAACACAGGCAGTAGCTTGAAAAGAAGCTTTTCTAAAACATATTTAATGTTTAAAGCAACTAAGTGG
>JAAGNO010008435.1:74905-90038 GCA_033439905.1 Ceryle rudis | reverse complement strand
TCTCCACTACAGCATAACTTTGCAATAGCTCTATTCACTTCAACAGCGCAATTCTGGATCTACATCAATGTAACAGTAACCACAGACCTATCCAACAACTGAAAATGTATTTTCTTTAGAAGCAATTTCCCCCCAAAAGATGCCAGTGGAATTAATTTAACCTTTAGGAAACATCACATCACTCAGGCTAGTAGGTATCACATAGATAATATTTACTTCTCCATAAGCTTTCCTACTCTTTTTGCAATACCTATTGCAGGGAAACCCACATCCTTGGCTGTTAAGGTGCTAGAGTAATACAGTTGATCTTATTATGGTCTGGACCATGTAAAAATGTTCCATGCCTTTGTGGCTCACTGATTCCAGTTTGTATCAGTTCACTAAGTCACTCAAACATCTCCTTGTGAGGAACAGGCAATTTCTATTTACCTTTTCCAGATAAAATGAGTTGGAATAAGGACTGCTGGCTGTTCTAGTGGGAACAGTTTCAGGCCAGGAACAGAGATAAACAGCAGAGTCTGTTTTTTATTTTGAATAGCTGGTTGTTCTGGGGCAAGGTGAGGCCTTATCTGTTAGTAATGAGAAAATTCCCCTTGAATAGTATGCATCAAAATTTCATCCTAGTTCTTTTTGTCTAGTTACTGTCAAGGTTTCAGCACTGGGATACTTATTGATGAGAACCAGACCTTAAGCAAGGTGTAAATTAGTGTAGTTGAGTAGGAATTAATTATTTTACACAGATTTGAAACAGCTGAGCATTTAGCCCAAAGACAGCTAATTCTGTATCCGTGCTTAAGAAAAAAAAGCAAACCCTACGAGCTGCTATCCTGCTTCTAATCTCCTATTTTTGATGAAGGTTTTTGAAGCTGAAGTCACAATCCCTAGCTTATGTAAGCTTTGCTTATTACACAATGCGCTAAACATAAGTAAAAGTAGGCTGAATCATATGGGGATGCAAACCTGGCCAAAACCCCCAGAAATCTCTGAGGTGGGTGTGAGGAAAATCAGCTGCTGTAATTATGATGGTGGTTGTGGGGGATAAGGGAGCAGCCAGATCTGGCTGAGTTTGAAGCAGTACTTTCTGATTTACAGACAGGGAGTCTATTTTGACTCAGCTTCAGACTGTTTAATTTTTAACTCTTTCTGTTTGCAGGGTTGCCAGTGCCCAGACAGGAAGCATCACTTCACATTCTGCCTACGTCATCAGAAAGCATCCATCCACAGATAATTTTAAAATTACTCTTTTAGTCACTGGTGGGCTGTGGCCATTCTGTCTTGGTACCTCTAATCCAGTTCACCACTGGTTTTTTTCTGCAGTCTGCTGTAAGTCTCTAGTATACTGCAGCTTGAAGCTCCATGGCATTATGCGTTTTTATCCCCATACCATGTGCTTCTCAGTCCTTTTATTCTGATTTATCAACACAAAGAAATAATTTTTATGGGAGACTTTTACCATGCAGCTGACACACCCACCTATCTTTTTGGATATAGTTGTTACCCATAGCCTTGAGAATTCCTTATGGTGCTGAACTTGGCTCATAGTCTGGGGCATTTCAGGGATATTTGAGCGAAAGAAACTACAGAATGAAAGCCATTTTCATCAGGAGCAGCATCTATTATTTGGGGACTTGAGGCTGTACCATTAAAATCTATGGGAGTTTTGCCTTTGATTTAATCAAGAAGAGGGGACCCATAGTTGAAGAGCTGCATCCCAAATGTAAATATCTGTAATTTTTTTAATAAAACGTGTCGGACAATGCACACTTGCAGTAAAAAATCTATGGATAAGGATTTACAAGAAACCTGGTGGTCAAAACCTACTATTCTAAGCTTTCCCTATACTTCAGATTAAGCTCCTCTACTCTCTCTGCAGCAACTGTACACAATTATCTTCTCTCTAACAGCATCCCTAAAGCAGATGTAATTAGGGATCTTTGGAGCCAACATATGCATATCTTAATTACAGAACCAATATGGGATACTATTTGTTCCAACATTTACCATTAAATAAATAAATAAATAAAAGAAATCATGGACATCCAACTTAAGAGATAGTTATTTTTATGCTAACTTTGATTAGAAAGTACTCCGCTAAACCAGTCACTCTAAATATGACACTGAATAATTACCAGGGAAGAGGAGGACTATACAGCACCCATCCTAGCAATGCTGGCAGAAGACAGACCAGATTTTTCACCACACTGCACACTGATCACTTCGAACAAAGTCTGCAGCTAAATGTTACTGGATCAGAGCTGTCCATGTACCCATAACAGTTGTAAGCTGCTGAGATGCAAGGCAAGGGAGAAGCAGGCGCTTAACCTGCATAATTCAATTAACTCTGACTTCTTGAATTTCAGAACTGTTTTCAACAATTTCATTAACCTCAGCGTACTACATGAGAGGAAAAACAAAGAAAAATGTTCCTGGGTTGCCAAGTACCTGAGTTGCCAAGGTCCCAAACTTTTCTCATGAGCCAAGAAACTAAAAATAGACATCGTAGTGTATTGAAACATCACATACATTAATGCAATTGGATCGATACTTACGAGCAAAGCAAAATATGGAAAATACTGAATGTGTAACTACTTACTGCTTACAGCATCTGTAGATTTTTTTTCTTTGAGTTGTCATGAATGACTTCTCTGGAGCTCTTCTTGAATCTTTTCTTTTCTATAGCAGAAAGGACATCTTTGTTCCACAGGCTAACACATGCAGAAAAAGACACAGGAAACAGAAATGCTTGGGTTTCAGTGTGAGACTAATCTCCTCATTCTTCATTTCTCCCTGTGAAATTAGGAAATATTAACACTTAGTTTCCTCAACAGGTGGTGTTTGTAAGCATTATAATTCCATAGTGATCATATGCTTCACAAATGCCTTGTAAATGAAACAAATCATTTTTACAAATCAAGTGGCCTTCTGCACAAGAGTTGTTTTTGACAGGAATGAGTGAACAATAATAAGCCTCCCAGTTAATTCTTTCTTAGTATAAATGAAGACTTTACAGTTGATACCCCCAATCTCCTTATTTGATTTCCAGTTGAAACTCTTTATCCTGTATTTCTCATCATATTTCATACCTTCCTTAATCTAGATATTTTTCTGATTTTTCTGTTTTGACTGATAACTTTCCATGAGGATAAGACTGATACTCAGAGAGATCCCCTCTCTCATTAAGGTGGTCAAACTCAGGTAAACTGTGACAAGGTTTTCTTCTTTTAAAATACCTTCTGTTGAATTGTATGGGGTTTGTTAGGTTTTTTTATTGACTGGATTAAACAAAGTTTTGTCTTCGGGAAATCGCATGAACTTGCTACTCACATTCTACCAGGGCACTTACTGGGCAATCAGTAAGGTCAAGGTTTGGGACATTTCACCTCAAGATAGGTGACTTGGAGAACAAATAGACAAAACTACAAAACATAATGAACAAGGTGGATGTGACAAGGATAGTTAATCAAAGCAATGTAGTAAGTCCCAAGATATATAACATATACATCAGTTGTCAATTATATTACAGAACAAGAGTAAAATGCAAAGAATATATTGCAGTTTTTAATATTTAAGAAGTTCTAGATAAAGAACAATATTATTTTCCTCATCTACTTTTTGCCACCCATACCAGTCAGCATATAACTGAAGAAGCAGATAGGAAAGTGACTTGGTCACTCACCAGGACTGCCAGAACCACAACTGGGTGCCAGGGATACAAACTCACATCTGAAATCAAATGATAACGGCAATAGCCCCCACCACCTGCTCAGCAATTTGCATCTCCAAAAGCACATGCAAATCAAAAATGAATACTGTGACTGATATCTAAGAGGTGATGGGTAAATGTTCAGTAAGCAAATCTCACTGCTTAGAGGGCAAGCTGCTGACATGCCTGCACACTGACTAGGAGCACAGAGGAAGGCCTACAGAAGGAGAGTATTTGAGAGAAAGGTGATTTCTTCAATGACAGTACAACTGCAGTAACAGCAAGAGCAGCTTGAGTGCACTCTACTTCATTGCCAGTTCTTAATCAAAGCCTCAGGACATTATTGAAGTAGGAACACTAAATAATACTTAGCAATAGCGAAGGACAACTATGATCACAATTTCCTTCCAACTGGGAGGGCAATGCACATCCCTCAAGTGTCCAACATCTCACTCTTGACTGGCACAGTGGGCTTATCTATGTAAATACAGATGATATCCAGCATAGAACCGTGCCTGAATGCTGCCTAGGCATTTTTAATTGGATGACAACAGCAATCCTCTTCTCTTTTTACCACCTTGTTTGGTAGGAGGAACGGCTTGATTGTTTTGGAGACCATCTTTCTATAGCTTATGTTTGTCTGTATGAATATCCTGCACATTTGTCTACTCTGGGGTGGTATATACATATTTTAAAACCTGTCAGTACCAGCTGAAGGAGGAACGACTTCAGCCCAGTGCAGGTCCTTCACTTCAGACCTGAATGTAAGGGGTTGGATGATAGGGGAGGGCTCCCTAGTCTGTGTCAGTGGAATCCCCAACTTAGGTTGTTCCCTCAATAAAATCTCTCTCTTGGGTGACCATTTCATAACACAGGTGAAAAGCAGATCCTGTAGCATGTTGGATCACATCAAGGAAGACAATCTTTGGGTACTTCATCAGCCATTTACTTGTTAGGACTGAGAATTGATCGGGAAACTCCAGTAATGCCAGATGTCCCTCTTGTGCCTTTTTTCTAAGCAGATAGCTTGTGATATTCTTCACTTAATTTACCAGCCAAAGAAGTTTTTCAGGGCCAGCTAAATTCAAAGAGCAGTATGGAACCCTCATGAACTGACACTGTGAAAGCCAGCAAAGGAACAGTGCATTGGCGTGTTTTTCAGCTTCCCACTAACAGTTTCAGCCCTGAGCAGATTTCAGCTGTTGCTTGTGAATGGGGTGAAGGTTTGGGCAGCGGAGGGAAGGAGACACTTCCTGCAGAGCTCTCCCCCAGGGTCAGGAAGGCTTTCTGCCCATTGGGATGAGGCAATGCTGTGTCACACCTGACCATCCTGACCTGCCCCCCCCATGCCTCCACCTGTTTGCTTGGGATTTCAAAGCAGATAAGGAGCAGATGCACACTTCTCGAGCTGCCCCAGCCTGCCCCCAAAACATTGCTATGGCTACATACAATAAGTTCTCTCTGGCCAGGCATGCTAAAATGCTGGAAGTGGGCAAGTCTTCTGGCCATGTGTGCACCCAGCACAGCTGAGGGGGCTCTACTGCCTCCTTCCCAGCTGAGCCCTGACGCTACCCCCAGTTATCCATCTCCCCATGTCAAACATTCCTCTCTAAACCACCAGCCAAAGTCTGGTTTTTAGTCCAGTCTTACGTAAGGGGAGGAAGGGAAGAGGGCAAAGAAGAAGGAGCTTATGGTGATATTTCTTGCTTAATATTATTGTGTTAATTCCTTGTTTGTCCAGCAGCTGAATCATCCTTGCCTCCTCTGGGACATGGCTCCAGCTGCTGTGAAACCCAGTGGCAAAGGCAGAGCTGATTAACTGTGGGCTCTCCTGCTGCTGAATCCAGCCAGCAAGCCACGTACGGGCCATTGCCCCAGCAAAATTTGTCTGTTTATTGAATACCATAGATGGATTTGCTCCTGCTCTCCCTTCCTGCCACAAGGAAGGCTCACATAGCCAGGATGCTCCTTGGTACTAGGGAGAGCAACAGCAGGAGCTGGCTTCTGCCTGGGCCCTGCTGTAGGTGCCACAGGGGTGTAGGATAAAGGCAGAGGAGCGACACAGCTCACATCTATGGTCTGGGAGGGCTATTTTTGAAACTGTCAGGGGAAGAGGCCCAAAGGAGCCCTGTTAAAATCTAGATTGCCAGGAGATTGCTAAAGCACATAGTCTCGAATGACTGAGCAGTAGCCAGACACAGAGGCCACAAGCAGCAGGCACTAGGACACACCAAGTTCAGTTGCTAAGTGTGGATGACCGACCAGATTGCTCAGCACTGAAAAACAAACCCAGACTTTACAGATTGCTGCTCTCTGACTCCTCCATAGCCTCGTCTGGCTTTCACAGGAGGAAAAAAATCCCGACGTGATGCAATTGTTTTCCTTTGGTTTCTACAGCTGGTGGCATAGCAAGCTTCCTTACCGGATACAGGCTGCACATAGACAACAGTGACCTGTGCTGGTCGGACTGGAGATCAGGGATTGCTCTATTACCAAGCTATTCAAGAGGGTCCTTTTTATTGCTACAGGTAGATCACAGATTGTTTTGAAATCTGTCTGATCCATTGACACAGTTGCCCAGAAGAGGCCTTTGAAATACTCATCCTTTTGGTTTTTGAGGATGGACTTGCCTGCCCAGGAGAGGTGAGGGGCAGCCTCAGATCGGAAAGGGGTTATTGCCTCTTTGTAACAGTCATTATTTTCAGCTGCCTCATCTTAATCAGACCAAATGCCAGGTCAAGAATGCAGCCAGCCACATGAGAGGACTCTGCATTCACCAAAGACAGTTTTATAGTTTGTTATGGTAGGCAAGTAATTCAGAGCCAGGTCAGAGAAAACAGCACCAGTGTAAAGGGAAGTGTAGTAAAGCTGGTTGCAACATTTTGTCCTGAAGGCAGTTTTGGTATTAAAAACAAAAAAAAACCAAACCCACCACTTTTTTTTTTTTTTTCCCCTCCATTTAACTACACAAGCATCTTGCAAATAACTGTTCTCCTCTTTAAAGATTCTTCAGTTTTGCAGTTTAAAGCAATTTTGTTAACTGCTTGATCCCCTTCCCCCCCTGCCTTTGGGGTTTTTTTTGCACATCTTATTTTCATTTTTGTACTGAAAAAGAAGAATGTAGGGAGAGGCTGGACAAACTTATTTCTCCATTAATATTGACAAATAGCTCCTCTTTCTTTTTATGTTTATTTTAAAAAGTGATTAAAAAATTACAAGGAAAGAAAAGTGGGAAAAAGAGCGATATTGCAACCAGCTCTACTTCACAGATACCCATTGAAACTGTGCAATAACAAATGAGTACCCTCTTTCAAAGCTGACAAAAGCCCCTTTCCAAAGTCTGGTGTCTCGTATCTCAAACTGTATAGTGACAATCTACCTTCTTTGCTACAGCTGGATCTAAAAAAAACCCCAATAACTATTCAAAGGGGAAAAGGTGAAGAAGTTTTCTATGGTGGGAAAAGGTAATGGCTTGTTCCTTTTAGCTATGTTGGCTTATATACAAACAATATTACCTTAAGCTATTTAGTTTGATGCTAATGAACACACTAATATACACCCATCCAGGTACTCCATCTAGTGCAAAAACAATTACTCCTCTGCAAATGGTAGCATGGAGAATAGCTCTTGTTTTTTAAGGACAAAGTCTAATGGACAGTGGCTGTTGATGCTCAGCCACTTGAGGGCAGGCCAAGCAGGTCACGTCCACAAGCACGGGATAACATTAAACATTTCTAAATCCATCCACTGAAGGCAATTGTTTCATACACACACTAGGCCAATACATTATGATGCAATTTGTACATCCAAGTCTCTTTTTATTATGATAGCAGAGAATAATGGCAACACCTGCTCTTTGGGTAGGCTGGAAACGCCACAGTAGCCCCATCTTTTTGAAATGACCAGCAAAACTGAGGAATTGGTATAGCACCACGCCTCGGCATCCAAGCTACCATTGCTCAGCTGGTACACAGCAGCTTTTTGATCCAGGATCACCTGATTGTACATCTGAACCATTGCATTCAAAGCCAAATCCAGGTTCAGGCTCTAATCTGAGTGCACTGAATTCACAAAGCCAAGGTTCTCCTACTGAGACACAGTCTCTAGTGGGTGCAGGTGGCTCTTGTTCACACCTTTGGCCCCTGGCATTGACAAAATGCCACTGGGGAGTTTCTGGAGAATTTCTGGAACATCTTGAATGCCAATTGCATTTGAGCAGTTGGTGCAGAGGCCTCTGTAGCACCTGAGACACGGAATAAGCCAACAACAGCTCCAGATACCTGGCAAGTACACTAGTGGCACAACAATACCTCAGTCCTTAGACTCAGGCTGAATGCAATCAGACAAGGCTGCACTCAAAAGGCAGCAATTTTTAAGTGTTTTAGTCACAGAGAGTTCTGTACTGCAGGCATGGAGGAGTCCAAGTTCATCTCTACTACATCTGTGGTAGAGGTCCTTTGTTTTTTATATGGAAAGACGGTAAATGTTTTATTCACAAGACCTTTTAATGTTGCTGTGGTCACAGGAAATTGAGAAGTTTAAACGGAGGCCAACAGGAAAAGCAAAGTGTGACATGTTGTATTGCTTATTCAAAGGCAACGAAGATTGGGAACAACAGTTCCATACAAAGGACTGTTTATATCAACCAATGCATAATTTTAAATTTCCTGCATGAGTCATTTTTTTGGTATCTTTTTGTCCTGTCTCTTTGTCACTCTCCACTGGACTGAAAAACACAAGCATGATCATGTTAAAAATATTTTTTCATTTTTAAGGAAATCCTAATGAATCTAGATCCCTGTAAAGCACCACCATGGTTCACCACTAGCACACCAGCCACCAAAAGCTGAAGCTGAATGGTCACACTAAGGAATGGGTTTATGAGTTATCTGGGGCTGTGAAAAATAAGGGACTTGCTGGCTCTGAAGAATAATTTAACTGGATAAACTTGTCCTACCTTGAAGGTCCCACCTTTGGTAACATTTTACAGTTTTACACATGGAACTGTTGAGCTTCCAAAGACACCAATCCAGCTCCAGCAGGAATGGAGTGAGTTTTGCCTCTCTGAAAACCAGCCACTGCACTGCATCAGTCTCTGTACCCACGTAATACTTGGCTTCTCCCTGAATACTGATAGCAAAGAAAGCAGCACCCAGGGGACTTATGTGATGCCTATCGGGTGGGAAGGGACCTCAAGAGACTACTTCTGACAAGCAGGCAATACATAACAGTTCAGAAAAACCAGTCTTTCCCCTTTAACCACAGAGAACATCTCTACATCAAGGTGCTACATTCACCCTCAAAAAATCCCCATAGAGAATTCACATGCTTAGGCTAATGACTTCTTTAAAAAACAAAAAACACAAAACCAAAAAAAACCCAGGGTTCTTGCCACACAATACAATGGAAATGCATGTTTTTCTTCTTAAACACATTTTAGCTTTTGTGAGCTTGTGTGAAAAGCGCCCATTATTAAGCCTGAGTTATTTAAGCAATATTGGAAATGCCCCTGCCCTTTTGTTAATTTGCTTGGCTTGGTGCACACATGGCATTTGTTTTATATCATGTGTGGAACTCGCTTCTTTAAAAGTCTGCAGGTTTCAAATTCCTCTGCTTTTGATAGATGTACTGTATGTACTGCTAGGTTTAAAAAAAAAAAAAACTTACAGGTGGCTGCTATTTTTCCCAATTCAGTCCACAAAAGCCCCTTTATTAAAAGAAGTCTTTAATGAAAAAGAAAAGTAGAGCTACTGTATATGAGGTTGCAAAGATCTCTGGTGGAAATATTTGGTGTTTACATTTTGCCGAACTATTTATACTGTGGACACATACTACACTAAAGCCTCTCTTTTCCCTGCATAATAGAAATCCTTGTGACTGAATTCTATATACTTAGTATGGTTTACATTTTTTTATCCAGCCTTACCACATTTTATTCCACCCTGATTTCTGCACGACTTTGTGTGTTGTTAACAGAGCTGTGCAAGAGCAACACCTTCTGGAAGAAGGGAGACACTGGAAAATCATTTCTTCCTCGCAGCTTGTTGCACTCACCAGCCAGTGTACATTACTAACAAGGCAGAAGTTCAGAATAATAATAATTAGGATACGTCACTAACTGTGTGTGCATTTATTGCTTCATTTAGCAGTAATTGAAAACTCCACTTTTTTTTTTTTTAATAACTCTTTTGGAGTATTTTTGTTTGAAGTGTTTTTAACAGTTAATGTTCAGTATTTTAATTACATGGGATTTATGGGTCTAAGTCTCTGCTCTATACACCCTTTGTCTAACGATGTGAAAAAGCAGAGGAGCTCAATGGCAGGAGCCACCTCTTCTCCCCTCAGAACACCATGAGCAGCCAGCAGGAAGATCAGCGTTTCCAAACCCACTGCCTACAGCCACAGCCCGGCAATCCAAGTGCAACTGCCTACATTTCACATCGCCCGAGTATCTGAAAGTCTCACAATCTTAGAGAAACAGCCCAGCCTTCCTAGTGTCTTTATAAACAAGCCCCAGCCACGGAAGAGCCTTTAAAAGCCCCAACCTTGAAGGCTCTTAAGTTTTTGCCAGAGAGGACTGGCAACCCTTTCTGTCTGTTGCAACAAGACAGCTTGTTGCGAGCACAGGTAGCAAAGAGCGGGTTGGTGGCAGGGAGGCCTCTTTAACTGTTTTTCTCTTCAATCTGTGACAATATTTTCTTTTGCAAAGTCCTGCAGAGACATACTGTTGTATTATTAATAATACCAAACAAATAAATAGATAAAATAATAAAAATACCACCTCTAATTAGATCTTTGAACAGAGATGCAACCAATCATTTTCACACCACAGCTGTAAGGTGGACACTACTAAAGGAACATGGAGAGAGAATTGAAGTCCTTGGTGAAAGACTCTACAGAGGTACGAGGCACGGCAAGGAGCAGAGGAGCTTCCACATTTAAACCTCTAGGCTACATTTTTCAAGCATCAAATCCACTATACTTTGCTTTAAGGGTGCATGATCATATTCTAAAACAGTGGGAATTATTCAGCAGGAGGATTATTAGGTCTGCAACATTCAGTTGGTTTGGAGGATGCAGAACTGAGAGTTTGGATAAGCCTTATAAACCTGGATGCTTTTCCTCACACAAGGCAAGTCACAGCCTGGTTCTTCCTGACGGGCAACTGTACCTAGGGTCAAGCCTGACAAATTTTGATATTTTTGCGAAGTTAATACAAGATTTTCATTTTAGCTTTTCATTTTCAAATAGTGTCTCTCACCAAAATTTGCCTGCATTATTTGCTTTGACACTATGTTTCTGTATCTTCCACGCCTGACTTATACCCTTGGTCATGACTTTATTCTGTGGGCTATTCTTTTTCTTTCTGTGCACCCTTACTTGTGTTGGCTCCAGCAGTGCTGGCTCCTTTCCTAATAAAGGATCTAGTGTACTGCAAAGCACGCATGCAACGGAGTGATTGTCCACAATATACTTTAGCTTTACTCACTCCATTGTGCAAAAGAGCTCTGAGGAGAAACCTTCTGAGAAATGCAGAAAGAAATTTTTCCATGATGGAAAAAAAAAAAAGCCCTGCAGCTATGTTTAAGAGTGTCTGTGGGGGGAAACTGTTTAGGAAAACAAATTTGTGAATGGTCTTCATGACACGCCTCATTTTGGCAAAACACTTGAGGCTACCAGTACCCACAACTTCCTGGTAGCAAGCAATGCTTACTCCTCCCAACTAGCCACAGCAAAAACAGCCTCCGCTCCCCATTCCACAGCTCTCTAAGTAACATCATGTCTGTACCTTAAAAAGCAGGGATCTTGAGCATGATCCCACTTGATGGCAGACTGCGTGGTGTTAAGAAATCTATGAGGGGGCTGCAGGCAGCTGCTCGGCGTGGCCAGGTGAGGATAGCTAACCCAGCAGTATAGAGAAGGCCATATGGCACCAGCTGTGCTCTGGCTCCCAGCAGGACAACCTCTCCTCTTACAAATACAATTTCCACAGCATGCATGAGAATGAACCACTATTGCAATAAGCTGTTCTGTCCTTTCCCTCACCTATACCTGTCATACCATGTCGGGATGCTGGGCTATCACACAAAAGAAAAAGCCAGTGCAATGAAAACTGCAAGCATGGAGCTCCACGCTGTGGAGGTGCTCCCTGCTGCCACCAGAAAACAAACACAAAATTCACTAGGGAAGCCTCTTCCCTCTCCCTTCTGCTTCATGTGAGAAAGGATTATGTCGTCTGTACCCCACACCTGTAAGAGCCAAGAGGTGATGATCCAGAAGGACTGTAAATTGTAGAAGCCCTTGTCTCCAGAACAGCCAGCACGGCCTCACTCCCACTGAGGCAGCTCAAACGTCCCCTGCACCGGGGAATGGGTTAATCCCAGGATGAGGGGAGTTTGTGACAAACCACTGACTAGACTGAGAATCTCTAGTGGGATTTTAACACGTCTGGCCTGGGATCCTCAGTCGCTGATAATGACAGGCATTACCTGACCCAGCCAGCAAGAGGATCGCGATAGCTTGTTCTCAAGAATTTGCAAATCGTTCTCCAGTTCCTGGCTCCTTCCCTTTGACTATCTTGGCAGCCTGTTCTGGCAGCCAGACTATCTCACCTAAGACTTCTCCAGCTGGTGAAGCATCTTGGCGCTCCTGCCTCTCTATGCCCACACACTTTCATCAACTTCAGCAGTAACCCTTTTAAGTGTTATTTTGCAGGCCTAATTACTTCAAATACATTTTCTGGCTGATAGCGTTGGACAGGTGGAAATTGAGCGCCATCTATTGCTCACTAATAAAACACTGGTTTGGTAAGAAGGCAAGAAAGGCCCTTTCTCAATGAGAGCCTTGGCTGTAGGATTCCTGCAATCCAGTAAAAGCATCCCCACAGCCGCCAGAGAATCTTGTACTCTTAACTGTTGGTTAAAAGACTTGCAGTTTTCTAGAAAATACATCTATAATCCTGGAGTGTGACTCGAGCAAATTTCTTCAACATGGAAATATTGTGAAAACCAGCTTTCTTGGAAGGTTTATAAAATTTCTTAATTAAAGTTTGTCCCAAACTACTATGGCATTAATGTCTCTCTCTCTCCCTGTCACCCCCGTGGTATTTTGGTAAAAATGCCCATAACTGTATATCTACCACAGGCGAACTATAAAGCTGGTCTCTACCATTTGTAGAGCCAAGCCCTTGGTAACGCTGGCTGTACCCCCTTTCCAAATGTGTGCAAAATAAGTGAAAGCAATGAGTAATTTCAAGGGCAAGCAGCATCCTCCCAAGCTCAGCTGCAGCTAAGGAACACCTCAAAAACCTGAGAAGGAGACTAAGTAGTCAACATTGCTGGCTCACAGGGAGAGGACCATGTTTCTGAAAAGACAAAGGTCTTGGGACTTTTACTTGCATGGAATTAAATAATTTACAAAAACACCTCCTTAATAAGACAAGAAGTCCCCAAAATCCTATTAAGAAACAAAGGCTGGAGAGTAGCGTGCATCGATTTCCATGAGAGGAGGAAAAACTGTGTCTTTTCACAGCTTCGTACGTAACATTTAAATACATTTGAAGTGATGTGCTCTAGCTGCATGATGTGTTTGCACCGTATTATAACGCTGTTAATTTCTGCTTCTCACTGTAAGCAACTGCTGATATTGCAATCTTTTTCACAAAAACATAAAGACCATTTGTGGTGATGGCAAAGTTAGTAGGATAGATAGGTAGACATCTGACACCATCTATTAAATCAAAGTTTGGCTATACACAATCTGCAAAGACCAGAAGTATGTTGTCTAACTCTGCGGTGTCTCCAACATATATGGCTGCAAAAATTCCTGAGAGAAAGAGAGGTAAGAAATGAGAAAAAAGATGAGCGACTCTATTTCAAAGTGTCTGCAACCATAAAGTTGGGACATCTTAAAACTGTCAGTAGAAATACCCGATACAGTGTAAACAGCTGTGTTTTATTGCAAGGTCCATAAGTAGTACCTTTTTTAAAAGCTCTACATGCTGTAGGCAGGAAAAAAAATATTTTAAACTGTTTTTTAGCACATATGAAGGAGAGGAAAGGTAGAATATGTGTATCAGGCAGTTTAAAAACAGGAAAGCCAAGAAAGAGAGATCCAAATATTTCGTTTTGCAAAACACGCTTAGGATTTTTAAGGTTGTCTTGAAGAGTTGTAAGACCTGACTCATGATTTTGGGTTAGGTTATACTACTGACTCTAAAATGTCAACATAAACTGCATAGTCAGCATGCTAATAACTTCTTGCCTTTTGTAAATGAACAAAAAAAAAAAAAAAAAAAAAGGAACAGAAGGGTGAACAAGAAATCAAACTGAGAATTAAATAAATTCAGGTATGTTCTCCTTTAGACCCTGCCATTCCCTCAGTTTAATCTACTGTAACCCAGATAATTTCTCACTGCTGCCCAGAAGTTAGGAAACCACTTTCATTTCCCATTATGTGTTTAAAGAATAGTCTTGTTCATATGGCCCTGCCACTGAACCAGTCCTGACAACTTTGACTCTATTTTCTCCCCCTCTCCTTTCCCCGGTTCCCCAGAGCCTTCCATCAACAGTGGCAGCAATCAGGTTGTCCTGCCAGCATTGCCAGGAGGAGAGAAGGGGAAAATAAACTTTATTATGGACCAGATCTGACCCATCCACTGGCCAGTTCTAATTTAGAGCAATATAATGGACAAGGTAAGACAGATGCTTAGTAGAGGAAAATTTGTCCAGGTACTTTTACTCAGGAAATAAGTGGTGGTCCTTAGACAGAACCCCGAGGGGGACAAAGAGATGCTGAAGCAGAGGAGTGTGTGCCTTACAAGACACTTACATGCTCACCCAGCTCTGGCACAGTGTAGGTACAGCCAGGGTACAAAGCCACTTGGCCAGTCCATTACCTCTCTGAGAGACAAGCACAGAGGTTTCAGGAGCAGTAACACTACTCTGTGTCTGGGAGGGCATCCTCCCACCAGAAGGGTGTAACTGAACAGACCAGCATAAAGACTAAAAAGTGAATGGCAGGCTGAAATTTAAATAGCAAAGAAGTAAAAATGACTTTGCTATGAACCTGAACACCACTGGTAATGATCTGGGGTGTATTAATAGAAAAGTAAAGAACATGATATAAGAAACTAAACTTTTAAGTAGTATTCATGGGATGCTGCTTCTGCTGGTCGATTGTCAGGTAGACTATCCCAAACTCCCCTTTACACATTATTTAAGCATAAGAGAGATTTTATATCAGGTTTTGTTTGGTTTGGAAAAAACGTAGTACTAAACCTTTTAAATAGGTACAAAATGAATTAATACTGTTATGTTTCTTGGCAGGACTGATATGAAAGGTTTCACATTGAAATACACTCTCTACCTCTGTTCTCTATATTTAGTGGGGGGTTTGGCTTTTTTGCCTTTTTTTTTTTTTTTTTTTTTT
>JAAGNO010008435.1:36582-74805 GCA_033439905.1 Ceryle rudis | reverse complement strand
AATGGTTTCACTTTAAAAGACTCTCTATACCTCTTTTCCCTATATTTAGTGGGGGTTTTGGCTTTTTTGCCTTTTTTTTTTTTTTTTTTTTTTTTTGAGGACAGGGTGCTGGATGCCAGAGGAAAGGAAGGATAGTTTGGGTTTTTTTTTTTTTCCTGGAGGGTTGACCTATTTTTTTCCTGCATCAGATTTAAGGATGGGAAGGTAACTAGAACAAGACTGAATTTCCCAATCTGTTAGCAAAATTCTCCTATCAGGTAAATAAAGGTTATGGTTTAAATTATGGGTTAAATAGCTACAAATTATATTCTGGAGAAAGCAGTATTCAAGTATGCTTCTATCAGTAATGGGGCAGAAATAGTTATGGGTGAAGAAGGGATATTCTAGTTTAAAACAAATCACAATACGTTACACAAAGCTCTGCAAAAGCCTGTTCTAACTCACACAAGCTCCCAGGGCTGTCAAGAAAACACCAAAGACCTGAGTCGCCTGGGATCAGTAAGTTTAAAGGCAATCTGTTCTTCCTGAGCTCTGAGAGTCCTGTGAGACTATGACTCTGTTCCAAACTTCTGCTAACATCAATGCCAACTAGGAGCATGGTGAATTGTGATTTCCCCAGCACAGCCGTGCCAACCAAAGCCCCAAATAACTCTGTTGTTCTAGCAAAAAAATGTGCTTTTCCTAGTAAAACTTTTCCTGTGTGGGGCCATGGCCAGGTATGGTCTTACTGTATAAACAAAGAACTCAGCTTCACTGGCAGGGCTGTGGCTTTATGTCTGCACTGATAAAACGCACCTAAGCATAGACATAAGAGCACAGTCTATGACACTTAGGTTATCAGCAGGGCTGAAGGTTGATTATGTACAGCAGGTCTCAAAATCCACTGGTACCTCACAGAAGCTTTACTGTTCTCTTTTGCATTGCTGTGTTTATTCAGAGGAAGCTATTGTGAACTGAAAATAGGCAAGGCTTGCTTTTTTTTTTTTTGGTGTGTGCATGAAAAACAACAATACTTCTCACATACCCTACAATTTTCAGGGGAGGGGAGAACTGCCCATATCCCTCCGTGGACATCCTTCCTCAGGTAAGAAGAAAGATCCAATCTGGCAGCTCAAGTTAGAAGAATAATTTGCTCAGAAAGTTAAAAATTGTGATAAACAACCGAGAGTCATTCTGCCAGTGGAAATCAGAGGGGTCACAACCTGATTGCTGGAGACAAGGCAGGTTTTAGGCACAAGCCAAATGAAGAAAAGTTGGGAGCTCTGTGTTTATCAGGGAATGAATGTTCCTGCAGTTCAAGCATTTGAAAATCACATTAACCTGGAAAAGCCAAAGCAGGGACAAGATACAGACATGAACGTAATAGATACTGACTGCAGGGGCTCCAGGGCAGATGTCAGCTCTTACTGCTGCAGTGGAGGTCATGGAAGAATCTTTTTTGTACTTTTCCAATGTCCGTCCGTCCCGTCCCCCCCTTTAAACCAGGACAAGAGTGCATTTAAGCAGCAAAAAATAGTTCACCTGTGGGCAGGAAGGAAGAAGCTGAACATGGCTCTTACTTTCTATCTCTCAACCACCTTACCTCATTTTTTATAACCAAAGTTTATCTGGTAAGCTAAATAAATGTGGTGCTACACAAAGGAGCCAGAAGGCAACTGTAGAATAACCCCCTTGTGGAGAGGACTCTTCTGCAGGTACAGTGAGCAGAGCCAGTCTGACCTCATCCTGGCCTAACCAGGTGCACAATGCTCAGTTCTTCACTAACACACACCAGCACCAAAGGGCTCTTGCAGCTATGAACTGTACATGCAGCCAGGCAGTTGTGGAGCAGAAAGATCTCAATTAATTAAGATCTCACTGAACTGCAACTCAAGTCCATATTTTCTCTCCTAAGCAATAACCAATGTGTTGTTTTTTCCACAGATGGATGTGGGGTTTTCTGGTTATGTGGCTTGGGTCAAGATCACAAAAATAAACAGCAAATGCTTGAAGTCTCACCTGTGTGGATTCTTTTACTCTATGCTGGTTAGTAACACAGAAGAACTTTGTATTTGCAAAACAGCTGGTCCTTCAATTAAAAAAACTGTGTATGCAAAAAATATGGCCACTAAACACATAGGCACAGAAACCTGACTTTCTGGTGTAATCTCCGAAGTCTTTTTGTATCTTGCCTCCCTCCTCTGAGGTCCAAGCTGCATTTGGTCCCCATGAACAAGGAGGAAGGTCTTAAATTTGAGATGGCCAGGCAAAAATGTAGCATGCCTAGATGCCTGTTGTTGGTATGATTAATTTGCTTTTGAACACTCATAATCCCAGCAGATATCACCTAGGATTCAGAGTAGAACATTTAGGCAATGCAAAGTCTTCCTAGGTTAGGTGAAAATGAGCTGGGTGTTTGTTTAAACCAGAATCAATACCATAGACTGACAAGGCCTGGAATTGGCCATGCATAAGCTTGATTTTCTTGCATTTAAATGTCACTGTCAGCTGTAGGCAATGTTCCAGCTTGAAAAATTTCACTGAAACTGGAAGCAACACTGAGCTTGGCAGAAATGTGATTGCAAGGTTTAATTGAAAGAATAAGCACGTTATTACAAATTAATGTGGAGAAGGCAGCCATAGTGGAATCTGTCTTTGGGTCCATATGGCCATCCATTGCTCATGCAGCCTGTCACGCATTTACCCTCACAGGAATCTCTCAGCTTGCTGAGAACTATCATCTTCATTTTACAGCTGGAAAAATAGGAGCTAAGAGATTTACCTACCTTGCTTAGAGGCACAGAAAGGAATTGATCAAGGGTAACTGCTAATGTTTTCTTCCTTTCCAGACTGCTTATAATTTTTCCCTAATGAAAATCACTTCTTATCTGATAAACTTATATTATGCACCGCAGAGGCATCCAAGAGAAGCAGTGTCTTTTAAAAATAAATTGTTACGAGCCTACATGGTTTTATCAATTTACTGTAATTGCAGTTTGATTTTCAGTTTTCCTGTGAAAGATCTCAAACTTACCATCTTATGAGTGAATGAAACAGTAATTGTTAAAATATACTTGGTGATAACTGATCATTTTCTTTTTTTCCCCTGAAAAAATTACTTTCCATTTCTTAAAGTGAAAGCCTTTTATTTTTCTGGCTACCAGCTCTACACAAGTACAAAATTATTTTTCCTGACAATATATATTTTATCAGAGAAAAATAAAGTGATTAAAGCAGGTTAAACAACTCCAGAGCAGATGGATTTTGCCCTGAACTTCATATATGACTTGATGAGATTTTCACTTGGTCAAACATTGCTGGCTCTTCCTCATGCTGCCTGAATTATAATAGCAGATAATAAAGCCTTGTTCATGTTACTTTCTCTTTCCAGGAAAAAGTTGCCATGAAAAGGCTGTGAAGTTTGGCAGAGGTATGTACATGTTCAGGAAATAAATTTGTGTTGAAATATGGACTTAGCCTGTATAATTTATGGAATTTCCCTTGTGTCAGCCTGATTTTTTGCCTTATCGACATCTCTCTTTTGAGATAATGTTGTCTTAGCACTGAAAAGGCTTGCCCATTTTACACATATGGAAAAATGAGGAAATTGTACAGATGTTATCTTTTTTTGGTCAGAATGTGAAATGAAATGTGGAATAAGGAGTTCTCCTGTGTAGACTAACAAAGGGAATCCTTCCAAGGGACTCTGAGAGTTAAACAGCACCTTAGCAGAGGTAATGACTTTTAAGGTACATGTTGTTCAATAAATAGAGCAGCCATGCGACCTAAAAAATGTGCTGATCGGTTATGGTTTATATGCAGAACGTCAGTATTCTTTACAAGGCCTTCATGCACATATTGTTAACTAAGTCTGCCTTACCAGACTGCAGTCTGGTCTCTCTGAAGAAAAAAAAAAAAAAAATTATGTTTTGCCTCTTTGGAGGTCACACTGCAGAAGGGAGAAAGAGCACCAGCATTTGGGGTGTCACCAGATTCTTTCCATGACAGCAAAGACACAGGCAATGAAGTTAAGTAGCATTATTTCTTTAGCTTCTCTGTTTGTTAAAAAGAAAACTCATTTTAGAATTATCATGAGATCAAACTGCAAAAGGTAGGTTCCTCACTCAGGAGTCCTCAAGTGTGCCGTGCAAGTAAACCCTTCATTCCCAAAACTGTTTCTTCAGAAAAGCATACACAATACTTTTCTTTGTTCTCTACCTCAACACACACAAAAGCTACAAACTCTGCAGTCTGAAAAGACCTTGGCACAGCCACTGACTAATCTGAAGATTTTTCAATGAATGGCTTACCTGATAGCAGCTCTTCACACTTCCCAGCCTAACACTCACCAACAGTAGATGAAGATACCAAAACAGAGACAAAGAAAATATAACTTCTCTTAGTAAGGCAATGTATTGTGGATAGCCAACTCTTGCCTCACCTCCACAATCCTAATAACGACTTCACAAGCCTGCACCACAGGGTGAAGTTTGCTGCCACCTGAAAACTAAGTCGGTGTTTTGATTACAGCAAATACAATGCAGATGGAAGTCTAACCCCACTGCTGAGTTACTGACCCTACTACTTCAAAGGGACAACCCTCTGCAGAAAAAATGATTTGCAGCGGAGATTACAGAGGATTTCTAACCTTGAATTTAGCTCGGACACAATTGTTTTTCTTCAAGAGCCAGAAAAAAATGTTCTACCTGCAAAAGGAGGGAATAGCAAAGGGAACCTGTTCTACAAGGTTATGCTTAGAAGTTAGTATTTGAGTGAGTGCATTTTCAATACAGGGATATAAACAGCTGAGGAACCACCCACGTTTCCTGTTCTTTGTGTGATATAAATAAGGACTGGGGTGGAGGAAGGCAATACCGTTAGGTTTATAAGCATGTAGGAGCAAGTTGAGTCTCAGCTGGTAGGATCCAGAGCTATGTGATGGTCAGAACCCCATGCCCTGATGTAAAAGATAGCACAGTAGTCTCATCTGTCACATTTTTCTTCAAATATTTAAGCACTGAGATTTCCTAAAAAAAAATGGGAGTATATTTCACTAACTTTGTGCTAGCCACTTCTCAGCCACACCCATATGATGAATATACAAAATCTTCATAAGTTCCTTTCTTTTCCAACTTGGGACTTCACAGTAAAGCAAATAATACAGTCTTCGCTCAGGCACAAGGCCTACGTATGCTAAAGGAAGGTAAAAAAAAAAAAAGAATGCAGAATTCAACAATAACTTAAGCGAAGTCTGTTGCATAAGAGTTTAAGAGCCATAATAAAAGTGACTAGCACCTGGGAGATATTAAATCCCAACATTTCGTATGGGCATGACTTCTGAAGTGGCTTCACCTCCTTAAAAACTCTGCCATGGCTGAAAGTGCAGTCCTGCTCTTCCTATGCATAAGGTCTGCACATATGCTTTCTCATTCCTGTGGTCAAGCAGTGGTGTGGTCACTCTGCAACTGCACTAGTGCCACAAAGGGAAGGCCTGGGATAGATTAGATGGAAATAAGAGTGGAGCCATTCTCTCCCATCATGCTCAGGGTATGAAAGTCACCACAGGTTAGGGTCTGAGCTAATACCTGTTGGATTTTAACTTTCCACTGGCTCTGCTTTTTTTTTATCTATGTAAACTTCACTTAAAAGGCAGGTAAGTCAGTCTTCATTTTCAGATTAGGTGTGGTACACTAGATGAATTTCATCCCTGCCAAAATGACAGTCAGAACAGAAACGGCTGTTTTACAAGTGATAAGTGTTTCTAGTAGTGTCAGCCCCCCAGCAGGTGTTTGTTTGTCTATAAAGGATGGGTATAAAATCACCTCCCTTGCACATACAAGCCTGCAAAGTGCATGCTTCCATTTCATGGCACAGCTTTAGCTGTACAGGCCCCATCTAGACCAGGGCTTTACCTGCATCTGCCTTTGGCAGACCAAGAGGGGTCCTTGAACAACACTGTGTGCTGAAGAGGACTGGCCTCCTTGCTGAGCATTTATAAAACACTGCTTCATAGATGTTGCCACATATCGAATCAGTATTGACTTGATCAGCCTTTTGTTTGAAAGGCATATGCTTATAGGCTGTGAATATGCATGTATGCCTTAGATATGCAATTGTTATCTCACTTATTAAGAAGACGATTTAAAATACTTAATTAAGTCCTTTTGACGATATGTGGGTTGTCTAAAATTAAAGTGTGGGTGCATTTTCCAGAGTGTGTGGTTAGAACTGACCCATTTTAAACATTTTCTGTTTATCCTTTAGAATTAGGTACTTATCCTAGTATTTATAAATACTAAGCTTGGTTAGGATACTTTCTCTGTATATGAATTTTCTTTACCTTGCTCTAAAAAAATGTTAGCCTACACTGCTATTAAAGTGAAGGATAAAAGCCTGTGTACCACTAAGAGCATAAATTAACCAAAAGTGAACCTTCAAAACCAAATTCTTCCGTAAGCAAGATGGGCAAATAAAGTTATGAAACAGGTTGTTCTGAAATCACTTCAGAAGAATATAATGTCCTTGAATGGCACACAAGAACTTACATGAGTTAAGATAAGCTGTTTTTTATAAACTGGCATCAACAATGCTCAGAATTTAATATCCTAAATTTGTACAGATACAATATAATACCACCTGCAGGTGAAGCAGGACAAACATTTTCTTACCTGGCACTAAAGATCATTCCCTTGGGAGAGAGAGTAGACACCTTCCACATTCTTGTATGGTTTTTTTAACAAGTTCCTCACTGGTGAAGCATCCAGAACCACAAAGGGGCTACTATAGAAAATTTTGCTCTTCTTGGCAACAGGGTAATTCTTTAGCAGCTCTGTTAAAATCACCACTGTGATGCCTCAATTTCAGAACACTGAGCAAAAGGAAAGGAAGAAAAACTGAAATTCAACGCTTTTGTTGATGTACCCCCAAAAAGGCCTTTCTAATTCTAATGTTGACTGCCCAACCTTGTTTCCTTGCCCTGTTTATATGTACAGAATGCAGTTTTTTCCTTCTGCTTTGTCCTCCCTCTCTAGTATTTTGAAAATTGAAGTTTGTTTGTTTGTTTGTTTGTTTTTTGTCACATCAACTTTACAAGACTATGTATCCCAGATTGGAATCCTCAGAACTGATACTCTCCCTCGCCAAGAACACAGTGCTGGTCGTGATGCTGCAAGTGCTTTATTGAACAGAACTATTGCCAACTACTGAAATGTTTCAAAAGGGAGGAGAAAAAAGGTCTCTTTTAAGTTTTGCTAAAAGCACAAGTCTGTCTGTCTCTGAAGCCCACTCAGCACCTTGTAGCATCAGTCCTCAAATTATTACTACTTGGGATGTTTTGAAAGCTGTCTTACTGAAGCTCAAGCTAGAGTTACAGTTAAGAATGATTCCCTTGGGATGAAAGCAAAGAGGCCAAAATACAGGAATAAAGTCTGATTCTGACATGTTAGGCTCATTCTCCTAGCAGTAATTAACAACTCTTAGTACTTACCTGTCTACAGCTTTGAAGTGTCCTGTATCCATGCCAGCTTTCTCTGAAGTCACTGAGAACCAAACCAGATGGAAAATTCACTGTGATGTGTACTTTACCAGAGCATGGATCAGTACTACCTTTAATCACAGTATTCCCTGCACTGAAAAGGAGGAATACGTCAAGTATTTTGGTAAATATAGCTACTGCACATGGCAAATATCAAGATTTTAATGACGCTTTTCAGTGCTTTCTGTCTTCAAAGCGTTTCCCATTGGTTGACATATTTCAGAGTAATGAGTATTCAAAATTGCTCTGTGAAGTAAGTGCTCCAGATATAAAGTTGTTTTCTGGCTTTCTTCTCTCCTTTGAGTTCATCGCCCCAAAGCCCTTAGAAAGAGGGCTGTGTTCAATCACTGTTACACAGTCCGGGCATGGTAAGAGCTGTTTCATGACAACATGGTCAGCAGGTAGGCAGTTTTGCTGCTTGATTTGTCCAGCATTTTACTGTAAGTGAAACAACTGGCTCAGCCTTCAGGCTTGGCAGGGTAGATGCATGTCTGCCATTGTTAAGGCCTCATTCTTCCCTCTGAGTGTCAGATGCTCAAACTTCAGTAGAGGCCAGAAGGCAGAATACAGGCTTTGCATTTTGACTGTAAAGTCAGCTTATCTCTCACCACTTGTGTCTTGCTTTGGTGCTCTTAAAAGCCACACTTCACTTGGTAATTCTTTTTCTTTTAATCCAGCCTTCAAGAATGTATTTTGTAACAGCTCCCATCTATGGGATAATTATGCATAGTTAGCTGAACTCAACAGTGATGATTTCATAACATGTCACAAACAGGTGCCCATTAAATTCCTTTATTGGAGACAGAAACATTGCATAATTACAGATTTGATGAGGAAAGCTGCAAATAGTATAGACTGTTTATACTGCCAGCAAAATACAGTTATTACAGGATTTATAGACATACAAATATAAAGTGTTTCTTTCATGCCAGATGGTCTGAACCTAACAATGCCATCAGAAGCGCTTAATTGTGCTTCCACAAAACCTTTAGAGAAGAATGAGGTAGAGTTTCCTTTAGTTTATCCAGTATTTTTTTCACGCTTCTGTCCTTCACTGCTTTTATACACTCAGATCCTTGTAAAATACCCAGTTAACTTCTAACATTTGAGAAAACAGAGACCCCTTCAGAGGTGTTTACTTCTCCCTCTGAGTTGCTAATTTCCCACTGCTTATATGCTACACTTCCTCTAACTACTACTGCACCCTTCTAAACGCCTTGAAGGTCGGGTAGATTGGGACATCTGTCTTTCCAGATGTACTGCTTCAACAGAAATTGTTTGCAAATAGCTTCAGATAAAACAATTACTCATCTCCATCATGGCAAAGAACCTTTTTACATTCTGTCACTCTCTACTGTAGTGACCAAGCTAGAGTCTAAGCCATCTCCCAGAGAGAAGGAGGGAATAGATTTACTCTTTGTCAACATCCTCAGCGATGGAATAGAGTTAATGATGTATTTGTCTCCTACTTGCAGTTCTAGTCAGCTGCTGGGCCATTAGAAAATGAGTATCAATTATGGGAACAGAATAGGCCACTGGCTTGACCTAGTGCATTACTTACTTCTTTTCATCTAATACTTTACTGTTTCATGACCTATAAAAGTGTGTTGCAGGTTTAAGTTAAGATTCTAGGACCCAAGTTATGAAAATGTAGGCACAGATGTACGTATTTAAGCAACTGAGTAAGAGCATTCTTAAATAGCAATCTACCATCCTGCTAGACTTTTGGTATACCTGGGTAGTCTCTGTTTTGGACTGAATGAGAATGGTAACGATGTTTTTCTGACCTCCTGTCTTCACTGACTTGATGGGTAATTTTACTCTCATTCCACAGCATGCCTGTTCTGGAAACAGAAGACTTCTCACTTTACTTTTTGCTCTGGCATTTGCTACAAGCACTTAGCACTTACTAAAAAACCCGAGACTGTGCTATAGAGATGTCCATGTAGATAGTGTAGATAGAATGTACAATAGAGAAAACCCCTGTTATTCCACCCGAAGACATCACAATTCTGGAAGTGACCAAATCGTAATGAAGAAGGGATTTGGTATACAGGAAGAAGGTGATTACATAAAGGATAAGAATGTTTGCTTTCTTCTCATACCACACTGTGACATGATAGTTTAAGATAATAGCAATACTGTATGAGAATTATAAATTGAAAAGCAAAGTTTTTATAAAAAGGTGCAAAATTTAAAAGATTCCATGTTCATATATTGATCACTGATCATAAAATGCAAGAAAATCTGTTCCTGCAAGATAGTACTGCCTGAGAGAACTTACGAGCTCCGTCATCTCACACTTAATTGACTGTTCTAAGCATGACAGAATAAAGTCCTATAAAGAGATATCATTATTAAGAGAACCAGCTCTTAGGAACTTGCTTAGTCAAAAAAGCACTACCTTATTATATCTACTATTCCCTGCATGCCTCTTTGGTAAAAACAAAAACTGAACAGTGTTGGATAACCATGTGGAACACTGTAGTTAATTACTTCCATAACGTTGTCTTCTCTTTTCTAACTTTATCCAGCAGATATTTTAAAGACTTAAAATTTCTATATCAAAGTCTTAAATGCTCCTTAAGATCTTCCTATGAACATGAAATTTAAGATTCCTTTTTGGTTGTTTTTAAAGCATGGCATGAGAATTCAGGATGTGGTAAAAATTAGGACAATAAATTAAAATTTAAGATAAATAAGCAGTATAAATTCAGGTTCAGAGAGAGAGATGAGGATCTAGCCGTGCTGTTATTACTAGTGAACTGAAACACCATTATTTTTAGTAAACTTGGGTGTGGTTAACCTTGCTAGTGTGGTGAAGGAGATTTCTTTCTATCTAATTCCAGAATTTTGTTCCAGGTCTAAGGCTTGGCTTATCCAATTCAGTATTGTTCTACACTTGCTAAGCCTTAATATACTTGCCTGTTCTAGGTTTAGGTAATGGCTAAGTTAGGTTTGCTTATGGAGTTGGGGATATATTTGCCAACTGTGCTATAGATGGCACTCAGATTTTGCACAGTCAGGGAAAATATCCTGGAATCCCCACTGACAACCATCATGCTTAAAGCAAGGCACGGACAGGATTGCTACAACAGTATTTTCACCAATGCAATACCAGCACTCAATTTTGCTATTATGTCTAAAATGCAAATACTTATTAAGAAATTACTTAACTTAAATAATTTAGGACCTAGGATTATTTTTCCAGCTCTTGAGGATAATGACAAAATACAGCAAAACCCAGCTCTTTCACATTTCCCAGCTGCTAAATTTTACAGTTCAGAAAATTTGTAGCCAAGACTGATAAAGAAGGCTGTCTCAGTGCTACGTTACAAAGTGTACCTCTAGAATAGCTGCAATCTAATGACTCTACATTGAGAAGTACAATGCTTCCTTCAAGCATCAATTTTAAATAAGATAGCACTATTTGAGAGGTGGAGATGAATTATCTTTGAGATCTTTCTGTATGCTGCTTTATATTCTGAGCTACATATTTTCTTTATGGGTTCATACAGCAAACCTCAAACGTATTTCTCATTTGAACAACATTTTTCTCCTGCATAATCAAGATACTTCTACTCAAAACCAGTCCTCGAAATACTGGACTTTACATGACATGTTTATCTGCTGCTTAAAAAGCTTTCTGGAAAGTTTATTTGATCTGTAGTAAAATAACTTCTTATGAAAAATTTGAATCACGGTTAAAAGTGGTATAAGTGGTAGTACTACTACTCTGCACTTACAAAGAGGTTAGATAACTTGTCCAGGGTCACAAAGTCACTGGCAGCCATTTTCAGCTATTACATGTGTGGATGTTAAAGTGCAATTCTGATCCCTGAACACCTTCAAGATGAACAAAATGCCTTTTTTTTTTTTTTATGGTAACTACTGCTAAAAGTAAAAAGAATGCAAAATTTGTTTAAATGGTCACTTTTAGATATGAGACCAAGTGGCACCATGACAGGAGGCCTGGGGAAAAGGGGCTACAAGTCTGTGTGGAAGGGAGAAAAAGACAGTAAGGAATGGCCCACCTCAGGGCACGCTCAGCCATCATTTGCACCTGCCCACCTCTCAGTCTTGGTTCCTGCCACTAGAACAGTAAAACTTACCATCAGTAGGGTGAATCCCATGCAAAGAGAGACAACATGCCATAGCCTGGCAGGCTGTGCTGCCAGATCCATATTCTATTTCATAGCAAGGCACTATCGACAGACAGTTCACACTAAGCAATCTGCTGAGATTATAAAGATTGTTTTGAAGAGGTCATTGAACTCAAGAGGGTTCCTCTTCTAATTAGGCAGCTCTGAGATCAGTCCCAGCTGTTTTTCTGTCTGTGTCCTTGGAAGACCATGTATTAGACAGACATTTCAAATAACCTGCACTCCAAATGATTCTTTCAACTATCACATTTTTCCAAATTACCTTTCTTTATGCCTGAGGAAAAATAAGTATAAAATAAGTATACAGGAGAGGACCAGTAACATCTCTCTTTTGAATTAGATAAACCCGAAACAAGAGTTTACCTAGAAAGAGGAGTGGAGGACAACTGCTTTTTGGCTTGAGATAGCTGGACGTGTGTAAATAATGGCTGGGCAGCAAGAAATCTCACTACCTTGCTTTTGTCTTATTAGATTTCCCTTCTATATCCCAGAAAAAAACAAGTTTGCTTTGCACTGCTAAGGACTGAACAGATTATCTACCCTAAGCAGGAACCTTCATTAGCATTCTCAAGAGAATCTATCACTGTAAATTCTCAGAGAATTTGCCCTCGTTGCAGTTAAGAATCTAGTTAAGGAATGCCAATTGCAGAAGCCATAACTCTTGGCGTGAGAACAGCTTGTATGAAACACCAGTTTCATGAAAAGTTCTCTCATTTGAAGGACTTCTTTTGTATGCACAATTATGCTCACCAAACTGAAAAACTAAGGACATGCTCAATACTGAAAATAATAATCAAAAGAATGAAGGGGAGAAGAAAGAACATAGTAAAATTAGAGTTCATTATTATAATTTTAAAGTACCAGTGTTTGTAAAACATAAGCATGTGAAAGGATGAATCTCATTTGATCAACCCAATTAAACATTAAATAATTGCAGCCAATTATGCAAATACCACACAACAATATTATTTTGTTGATCTTTTTTTTGAACAGTCTCAAATTCTCCTAATGTTATACTATCTTATGTCTTAAATAATCAATTAGCAGAACCATAACTAAGTGATGAAGAATGGATAATTGCCTAGTTATGATGTACCATACTCTTTCTATGTAAATCTGTTGCAATTAAACAAATAGGGCACATGGAGAAAAGATGTGCAGATGTTCTTTTACAATCTATTATTAGCTCAGGGAATACCACTGTTCTCTCCTAAATTTTACAGGCGGAAATAAGGATCTGCAATAACAAATACTCACTATTATTTACACATACTGTTTCTTTCATTTGGTTAACAGGATAAAAAAAAGCAGTGGCAGAATGCAGAGTAGGACAGCATGAAACATCAGAAGAACTTCCTATATATTATACTGACCTGTTAGCTCCCTTATTTATGTTTTAAAGTTTAAGATCTAGAACCTATTCACCTGGATCCTATCTGGAACCAAGCACAACTTTGAGTTGACATAGCCAGAGTAAAGCAATTAACCAAGATGGTAAAGACAACAGCCAATGTACACACACCACATATTTTCACCCTTCTCTGCTAGAAAAGACTATGCGTTTCTGTGGGTCATGACAGTTTTGACTCTCATCATTTTGAAGTCCCCATCAGCTCAAAATGTGCAGTAAAAGGACAGGTTTCTCTCTGGTCAGTGCAGGAAACAGTGCAACCCACAATAAATGAAACTGCTTGGTTTCCTCATTAAATTACTTCCATCCAAACTAAGAAGAGTTTTACACAACTTTTACAACAGTAAAATAATTCTTCTAACTGGTCCTTATTTGTCCTGACTAGTGAATAGTTTACTACTGGCATACTGATGCCTTCATGGAGATTTTTCATATATGATACTCGTCAAATCTAACAGCATCCTGAGATGTTAAGGTATCATACAACCACTTTGTCAATGCATCTGAAGTTAGGTATTTCCACTTTTCCTTCTACTGTTAAATCAAAGATCAACATAAGGGGACAGATTAGATAGTTCAGTAACAGGAAGCCACAAGTGGTTTTTCATTACATAATCTTTAGAGAGCTACATGCCACACTCCAGTTAAAGGCACTCTTTAGTTACGATACTTGTCTCATTGGATAAAACTCTCTACCCCACATCGCATCTTGACATATTCCCCATGTTAATTTTTCCACCCAACTAATTAAATAAAGACTACCAGCAGTTTATCATAAATAGTAAGATACTGAATGAAGACCAGCACACAATACAGATTAAAATGGTCAGAAAAGCAGACACACAATGCTATTGCTACTCTAAGTGAAACAACATTTTGTGCTTGCAGTTATATCCTAAAAAGAAAACTATCCAACAAATTTTAAACAATGCTTACATTGTCAGAGAGAACCTTCAACTGTTCTTCATTAAAAGATCAGATTGGACTGCAGTGAAAGACAGTACAAGTCACGATTTGAGGGAGCAAAAGAAAGTGATGGCTACATAGGGGTTGTCTTTAAAATCTGACCAAAAGTGAACAGGAAAGCCACAAGGCTGTTTTCAGCAGTTGCGTAAGGCATGGATGGTCCATTAGAAATTGTATTTTGCCTTTTTAAACTACGTCAACAAATGCCTGTAACTACAAAGGACTTGTAAACATGGGAGAGATACTGTTGGGTTGTAAAAAAAATAAAGTGCTAAATATTTCCCTTAATACTGGTACATCTCTATTGCAAACTATGGCAATAAATGTTTCACTTTTACTTCTTATAGGATTCCATTAGTGTCGATAAAGTTCCACTAGTTTCACACTGAAGTAGCACTTTGGAACACTGATAGAGAATACGGTGATCCTTTTTGGCAAGATATATCTTAAAGCTGTTCAACAAAACTATGTGCAAAAAGAGAAAGCTAATAAATATTACAGTATGATGTTAGTGAACATTTGCAGAAGTTATTTCCCTAACCGTGGGCTACACGTTCCATATTGCTTCCAAAGAGTATCAAGACTGTGAGAGAACAGCAGTACATGAAGAAGTACGTGCTTAATCAGAATAAAGTCAGGGGGTGAATGAAATTTCTTTCCTTCTTGCACTAGATATTTTCTGTTGACAACAGAGCTTGCTCCTTAATGGGAAGGTCCTGTTAAAGTACACGTGTGTCAACGGAGGCTGGACACATTTCACAGTGAGTGGTGAAGGGAACAAGAAAAACATTTTGCTGATCTAAACGATGTGACTGGCTGATGAAAGAAATTCCTCAATCCAAAGGTTGGTTTGCTGTGAAGAGTGGTTCAACTTCCACAGTCACAGCTGTCTAATCTTATTTTTCAGATGTTCATCTGGAAGGCAACACTGCGTCCACAGCAGCCAGCTCTGCGCTAGACCAGACAAAGAGCAATTCTTGTGTCAGCAGGGCCTGACCCAGCCCTCTAAATCACGTATGGAAAGATGTATTCAACCATTAGAGAGGTATTCACTGCCCAAGCAGCCACTGCATATCCCCGTGGAGGGAACAGGCCAACAGGGAGCATAGTGCAGGCCAGACTGACTGGAGAATTGAGGCCTAAAGCACAGAGCTGTCATCTGACAGAGTATGCATGAGGGGATCTAGAGAGCTATGCAAACTCAGGCATCTTCCATACAAGCAGAACATGAAAGGAAAGAGTGGATGGCTAAACCTAACTGTTTCCTGAACACAGAGCAAAAGGCAGAATAACGTCACCAGAACCCTGTGGCCAGCTAACAGGCAACATCTTGGTGTTATGTGACAACGTGCTCTGCTGCTGATGGCAGTTAAAACAAATCAAACTGAAGAGCAGTTGAAGAGCATTTTACAAATTTTCGGACTGTCCATAAGACACAAGGAGGCACTAAGAAAACCATTAGGAAAGTTCTATTGCTAACATTTAGCACCTCTACCAAGAAGACAGGCTTCTACCAACAGGATTACAGTAGAAATCAAAATGATTGTGTTCACATTCGACAGATTGTGGAAACAATCATCCTGGGAGCAAACTGATACAGAAACTATGCTACACACAGGCAGCTACAGAAGTTGTCATTATTCATGTCTGTTCTGTCTGGAGGGGCTGAACGCTTCCATCTTCATGACACCAGCACTGCCCAATCGCTGTCTTCTCTTCCATACTGAAATGAAGCAAAAATGGAGTTTAAGAATAAAAGTTATACCTCACAGTGTACTATTACAATAACTTCTTAGGTCTATCCTCAGAAAGACTCATGTCCACCACCCTGATAGTAGTTTACATTATTTCTTATGCTTTCACTTCTAGTTTTGATGTAAGCAAAGCCTAAAGGCAGCTTGAATCCATCTTTCCATAAGTAGACTAGGAAACTACGATACTGATACTCACTAGAGATGGTACAGAACAGTCTTGCTTCACTAGAGCTTTCCATCAATTTAATATAGGTATTCCCTGAGGTCAGTTCACTAATTCATTCATAAGTATACTTCTGCTCAAGCTCCAATAAACAAACACATTTAGTTTTATTTCATTTTATTTTCAAGGTGGCTTTTTATTACAGCATTCTGATTGAATGCGAAATAAAACCCATCACAAACACCACAGAGTACAATTAGATAGAATTGAAACCCAAATAATACAAGTCATCTTTCCATATGCAAACCAACGGGATCACCAGGCAGAAATGAAGGCAAGCTACCACATGGAGGTGTATCCCTTCCAGGGGAAGGTAAAGTGCCAAGGCAGCCCTTTCAGTTGTTAAACTGGCACCGTGTTGTAAAGTTTTTTGTCACCAGTCCTGTGAACAATGCTCCAGAAAGCCTCAAAAAGGCACATAGGGCTCAAGTATGTAAGTAGAACAGAGGTGGGCAGACTGGTGACAGATTTAAGTTGTGAGCCCTTTCTCTCATTGTACTATGTTCAGGGAGCTTGAAAATACATTTCACTGAGGAGTAAAGACTGCTTTGAGACAGTAGGCTGAAATGATAATTTCACCAGGGAGGACAAAAGGAAGTTCCTCCAATCCAGGTTCTACATCAGCAGGAAAGGAGATAAATGGACATAAAAGCAGAGAACAGACAACAGCTCCTAATCAGGATGAGTCAGAAAAAACCACTTTTAGATCCACAAAGGAATGATACTCAGTGTTACTGTGTTTTACTCTTTACTCCAGCAGGTAAAGCCTCTAAATGACCTCCACATGGTTCACATCTACTTTTTCTAATCTTTACTAATTCTGCTGCTCCTGTTCTGCATTCTACCATGTGGTTGACTGAACACTGGTACGGTGCTACACAGGACCTGGGACGAATTACTTGTTCAAAGGATTTCTAGCTTACATTCCCAGACGTCAGTGTGGTTGCCTTGGGAACCCTAACCAAGGAAAAGCAGATGTATCATTAGGTTAACCACAAAGCAGTGGATTACCCTTATGTGAGGCAATCTTATTAAGGATGGGGGCAAAGGACTAAAAAAAGACGTCTTTGACCTTCATATCACTGCTTCTCAGGGAAAAGGTGTCACTCTCACCTCCCCCAAATCAGAAAGCAGGCAAAGGCTGCAGGAGTATTTGTAAGTTCTACTGGCATTAGGTAGCAGTATCATCTAATGCTCTGATGCTGACTTCTGAAATTGCAAGGGCTCATCCGAGTTGCCATGTGACAAGTGCAACTCAGTGCTGGATCCTGCACTTGGGTCACAACCACCCCATGCAATACTACTTGGCTTGGGGAAGACTGGGTGGAAAGCTGCCTGATGGAAAAGGACCTGGAAATGATTGGCAGACAGCTGAATATGAGCCAGCAGTGTGCCCACATGGTTTCTATCAGAAATAATGTGGTCAGCAGGACTAGGGAAGTGACTGTCCCCCCTGTACTCAGCATTGGTCAGGCTGGATCTTGAATGCTGTGTTCAGTTTTGGGCCTCTCACTACAGGAAGGACATTGAAGTGCTGGAGCGTGTCCAAAGAGCAATGAAGCTGGTGAAGGGTCTAGAGAACAAGTCTTATGAGGAGCAACTGAGGGAACTGGGGTTGTTTAGCCTGGAGAAAAGTAGACTCAGAGGAGACCTTATCACTCTCTACAACTGTAATGAGGTGGCAGTTGATCTCTTCTCCCAAGTAACAAGCAACAGGATGAGAGGCAATGGCCTCAAGTTGCTCCAGGGGAGGTTTAGATGGGACACTAGGAAAAATTTCTTCACTGAAATGATTGTTAAATACTGGAACTGATTGTTCAGGTAAGGGATGGAGTCACCATCCCTGGATGTATCTAAAGGATGCATAGATGTGGTGCTGAGAGACATGCTCTAGTGGTGGACTTGGCAGTATGTTAATGCTTGGACTCAATGATCATAAAGGCCTTTTCCAACCTAAAGAATTATCTGGTTCTCTGGTTATGATCTGAAATTGCTTCCAGGATTAAAAGGGGAATGAAGATGCTGTAATACAAACAAGAAGTTTTCATTCCAGAATTAAAAGCAGATTTAGTTTCCTTTTCTGATTCTATCAAAGACCTTGTGACTTCAGGCTAGTCAATCCCATCCTTCTTTCCCTGGCCCCCATCCCAAGTCCTGCTTTGTAAAAATTAACACTTATATTCTCCTTCCTTGGTTGTTTTCTGCTGGACTACCCATTTGATTGTGCAACTTTGAGAAAGATAGGGTTTGGGACTAAATTTCTGTTCACTGCTGTCTTGACTGCAGTGTCTAAATGGAGTATAAACAATATATCTAACTCTATCCGTACCTTCCAAGTTGCATCCTGATCAGACTTTAAACTGTATAGCAAAAAACTTGCTTATTCTCAAAGCATGGAATGCACACCCACAAAAACAGCCGAGTGATACTTCAGTGAGTGTATTCCCAGAGAAAAGAATCTCATCTCTAAATCTTCTAACTCAAGCGATTATAGAAGACAGCGTACTATGACTAATTCATTCATAAGCACACCATTACTGTATACAATGTAAATGATTTAATCTAAAATATTTTTCTGCCTTTAGTAATCGTGATTTCCACTCAGTGACAGGGAGGAAAATGTATATTGCAGTGCTACTACTGTCTCTCTCAACTGGCATAAGAAATGGAATCAGTTCTGCCCATGAGTTTCTAATTTGTCACTCTAGCTCTAGTTCCACTGAACAGCTGCTCAAATCCAAAGAAATCCTGTTGAACACAGTAGACTTGCAAAAGAACAATGAGCAGCATGAAAATAGACTTGGAAACACAATAATGAAGATAATCTGAAAATGTTAAAAAAGCCTGTACTGTACACAAGGGAATCATTATAATAATATTAGATATGGCGCCCTGCACCTCTTTGTCACAAGTTCAAATGCAGGACAATGTTGGTACTGAGAATTTTTACTGCTTTTTTTTTTTTTTTTATAAATGTCCACTGTTGAACATGAAATGGCTACAATGTCCTAGTTGAGGCAACAGCACAGCACAGAAACCAAAGCTGTGTTTGGCTGTAATTTCCATGGCATTTTATTCTTCAGAACTTTAACCTTCTTTGGAATAACAGTCTCAGACTGTCAAATTATATGACAATAGTCCAGTGATACTGCAAAGAGATTTTTTTGTTGTTGTTTTTTTTTCCCCCATCCTGGTAGACTGTATAGAGATCTTTGTTGAAAGATCACAAATTTCAATAATTCTGGATTTCACAAGTCATTCTTCTAGAGAAGATACCTGGATGTCTCATGACACAAACTGCTAAGGCAGTACCTCAACAAGGTGCTAGAACCAGCCTCAGCTCTTTCTGATGCTGAGCTGTTCCATGACTGCAATTAGAAGTGATCAGTGAAGACTCAAACTGATCACAAGTTTTTGAAAGTCCTATGTTACAAAAGCAACTCCTAGATTTCAGAAGGTAAAACAGGAGTTACACAAGTGCTTGCTTTTAGACATTAAAGATAGACAGCATACTAACAAGGTGGCTTTAATGCAGAGCAGAGAGCTATGGAAACAGTGATCAGTATGTATCACAATGAAAGGCGTATAATAAATCTGGACATATGGCAATAAAATAAAAATAAAGCGATGGACACCAACTGTTATTTTAGATGTATTAGATGATAGGTATATCAGGCACTTGGGATGAGAAAGATGAAATAAAACTGTGGTATGAGGCAGGATTCTGGAGAAATGCTACCGTGTATTCTCTCACATAATAAGATGATAAGGATGGTACATGTAATTAGATGATACATGTAATAAGATGATAACGATGCTACATGTAATTCAGCTGGTAACATGGAATAGTAAGCCTCTCCTTCCCCTCAACAAATAGTAACATCTAAAACCAAAGGTGCCTATGCTTCCTCCTGGCAGTTAGTCCTACTGTTTGAAGAGAAAGGCCCAGATCCAATGCCATGGCAACTGGCCCAACGGAAACAACAGAAATGTAATGGGGGAGCGTCTCTTTTTGCACCCGTGAAAGTTGGCTCGGCCACCAACACAAGGGTACCAGAATATCAGGAATGTTTTTCTCCCTGAGTTGCAGCTAGAAATGTCCAGTACTATTCTGAAGAATAAGGGATGATGATAGAATGTCATCCTCCTAGTGAAGAACAGTCAAGTTGTGTTGCTGTATTGTTTGAGTTACAATTCTTAGGGGTGGGGGGAGCGAGTTATGCTGGAAACCACCAGCTGTGAAAGGTGAAAACAAAGAAAACAAGAGTACCAAAGAACCACCAATATTATATGAGATAGCCTGACTTCTTCACGTCCAAGACTGCTTCACCCTACTTGAATCAAGCAATGAAAAAACCCCAAAATGCATAGCAATGAATTTAAACTTGGACTGCAAGATAGCACAAAACATTGAATAAGTAACATTACATAAATGAACTTCCCATTTTAGGTGGGTCAACATGTGACAGCAGGCTGCAATTCATTAATAGTTTTTGTTTGGGGTCTCATCAGAGGAACAGATTGTCAGATTATTTCTAAGCACTGGTAAAGGGCCTGTAAAATAGAAATTTCAGGACTCTGTCTTAGAAATTTCTGATTATTTTATGGGATTTGTAGAGTTGCTATTTGTTGCAGTAAACCTCACAATCTTTCAAGGAGATTCTTAGTTCATGGCTTACTGTCAGGAAGAGAAAAATCTTGGTAGCAAATCTACGAACAAATCTACAAAAGCTAAGAATGTAGAACAGTAACCATCAGACCAGATTTGAAGAAATCATGACAATAATGCTAAGCAGCAGCTATCAGGTCTTAAATAAAGGGATTTGTAACTTGCCAAGACTGACACTATCCCCAAATCCCCCACACCATAAACTATGCTAAATAAAGAAAACAGGCAACTAAAATAAGAAGGGCCATCACATGCTGCTCACTGACTTTACCTGAAATGATACTGACTCCTATACCCAGACATGGAGGTCAAGTACAGATTCCAAATAGACTTTGATATTTAGCAAATCGCAGAGGAAGGAGATGTTTTAAGAACAAGAAGTGACCATATGATTGGAAAAATGCTGAGAAAGAGAAATGTTGATCAGTTGGCTGCACCCAGTGACTACTTACTACTTCACCCAACTCTTTATTGATTAGTCTATACTCCTTTGTGATTGTGGTTATTAAGATGTTATTTTTCCTCTTAAAAAAAAAAGGAAGCTATAACAACAGTACTGGATTTCACTGATAATAACAGTAGTATCTTACAACTCTCATCCAGCTTCCAAGATGAACAGGAAAAAAAAATGTATCATTTGCCATCCACATAATACTTTCATAAGGGAGGAAAAAAAGGAAAAGATAGAATAACCACAGTGAACAAAAGAGCCTATATAATTCTATCTGATTAAAGAAGAGCAAGCACCTTACCTGGATGTCACTCAGCTTATTCAGGAAACGCGTTGTTAACTGAGGTCCATTCTCCATAGAGGGAATGTGCAAATGCTGACATTGAATAAAAAAGGAGGAGGAGTAAGAGGGGAAGGGAGAGAGGTGGGGAGGGAGAGAGAGAATAACATGTAATAATAGCTTTATATACACCTTAGGATCACCATGAATCTTAATCACAGAATCACAGAATGTTAGGGGTTGGAAGGGACCTCCGAAGATGATCGAGTCCAATTTCCTCCTAGCCCTCCTTAAAAGCAGACAAGGATTATTGTAATGTTTTTTATAGGAGGGCATGCTGAGCCAGTGAAAAGTTAGATTGGTTGAAGTGTTACACTGGTTTTAAACAAAGGTTAATCTAAGCTTTCCAAAAGGTCTGTCCAAACATGAGAGTAGATTGTACAGGCAAGTGTGGTAACACTACGTAAAGTATTTAATTTCAAAGTATATCATGTAGAAACAGAATAGGTACATTTATAGTACTTATCATCACCCATCACCTTGATGTCTCTCATATTATCTTAGTATCTCATAGTATCAATTCAGTTATTCCATTTGATTAACTCACAAAATATCACCTAACAGACATTTACTGTACTTGTTATATTTCATGGAGCAAAGCTGCAATAGCTCAGCTTTCTGAACGAACTTTGTGCTGGCTAAATAGCATCGAGTCAGCTTAACAGTCTGAATGCCTGTGGAATTCCACCTGTGTAGGAGAAATCTCCCATATGGTGTATAGTAGGTGGAAAACAGCTGTACACCCGCCTGAAACAGCTCTTCCACTGGAGCTGACTTCCCTTGCAATGAGGGGTGAAGAAGAGCTGAACATGAGAAGGAAAGAATGCAATGGTTCAGAAACTTGGTTCCCTGAGAAAGTCTTTCCTCACCTTTCCCAGGTGCCTGAACTTTGGGAAAATGTTCAATAAAAGAAAAGTGGGAGGATGTATTTTTCTGTATTTTCAAACAGGCTGTTGTTTGTGGGTTTTTTTGTTTGTTTGTTTTTTTTCTCCCAGGAATTTAGATTTTATGATTTTAACTACTAGAAAATGCCAAAAGACTAATGGGGAAAGTTCTCTTCTAACAATATAGTATGTTGTTCCCAAAGTGAGTTGCTGCTAACACTATTCATCTTTTCAGGAGCTCTGGCAGCACTGCTTTTCTATCACACTTGTGTTTTTTGCTTCAGCTACAATTATGTATGATAAGCTTCTGATGAAAGAAGGGAGCAATAAAAGTGATATATTTTCTTACCTTGCCCTTATACAAGATTTTAGAGATGGGACATACAATACAAGCTGTTCCAGCACCAAACATCTCCTTTACTCTGTTCTCTTCCAAGGCAGCTGTCAGGTCACTCATGGTGATGTATCGCTCAGACACTTTAAATTCTCCCTGCACAAGAAGAATCAAGTTTAAAAATGGTTTGCATTTTCATTTTCCATGTTGAAACATCTCTAATAGAACTATCAGCCTAGTGGCAATTGGTCAAGTTTTGGCTGTGATTTTGTAATCTTTTCTAGCTTGCCAGTATCACACAAAGTAGATTCTAATCAAAAGAATGACCTTCAAGGAAGCCAGTGGTTTGCCAGATATGATACTGGTGATTCAAGTGGCACTTTCCTCCGATGGTACAGTATATCAGTATTGCACTGGGGAATAACACAGCAGAATTTGTCATGAGTTATGTGACGGAGGATCTTACTACTCCCGGTCTCTAGAATGCTAGAGTTTATTCAAAAACTACTCAATTATATCAAGAGAGCTTTGCATCGCACTCTCAGACCATTTCTAAGAGAAAAACATTGTGTTAGTTACATCTGCAATGGCAAACAGATGTGATGTATTTCTTTAATCCCTGGTGAAACTCCACACTGTAGCCTGCATACATCTGTCACAGATGAAAATTAACTGTACTGTAGGTATGAGTAAAGCAATCCACATTGGACATTCTAAACATAGGAAGCATTTTACCTTCTACAGGTGTTGAAGAACACATAGCAACTGATTGAACGTATAGCAAGCGACTGAGGGGATGCATTTGAAGAACAAAAATAAACATCAAGCTTTGAAATTTTAATTTCATGGATTTCTGTGGAGTTTATTGTCCTATCAGACCAAAGTAAAGTTTAGCCCTTGTTTTATATGCAAGTTTTTAACATGAAACAGATGCTTATGATAACAGAAAACATGATTAGCTCTGGATAGGATAGTACTTGGAGAGAGAGGCAGGCACACCACATACACAGAGTTTCAGCTAGGTTAGAGAATGGAGGTCAGAAAGAAGAGAACAACCTTTGTGTGAGCAGATGACACCTAACTATTCAAGAGGACAAATGTGAGAGTCTGGTATCTCACAAACAAGCCCTATCAGCTGGGAATAGCTTTGTGTCTTGTAAGGGAGATGGGACTGAGAAGTGTGCATGCATCTCTGCTCTAGGGGCATACGAATAAAGATGCTTAAAAGTTCAGTGCAGGTCAACAAGTGACACATGTGCACCACGAAGTAAATGCCTAGCTCTCCTCACTGCAAGTTAAAGGGATGTAGCTGTGAACCGTTATTTCAGGAAGTCTTTCAGCTACAATTGGTTGGAAGCCGAGTTAGTAACAGGGGGAAAGTATCACACATGCCTGTGTTATTCCTGTTACTCCTCCCTAAACATAAACCTGGCCAAAACAAGGAGACAGGATACTGGGCTTGACAAGCCTTTGGCTGTGTAGTCATCTTAACCAAGCTGCAACAAAACCTTTGAATACAATACAGGCAGGCTGAACAGTTTCCTGCATTTCAAGACAGGAGGTATCCCAAGTATCCACACAAGTGCTTGGATGGCTACACTACAGAACTGGAATCTGGAAGCAGACAGATGATTTCAAGACTCTGGCTGTATTTTAGGCTGCATGCTAGTTATGACAAGTAAGGATGGAATCATGAGAACTAAGCAGAGAAACAGTGTGCTGATGACTGAAGTATAGCTGTGGTCATGCACGGTAATTGTTTGTTTCCTTGCTTTAAGTTGCTGGTACCAGTGGATTTAATAAGAATTTTCATGTTAAATACTACATGGAGCTACTTTAACAAGCTTGCTATTGTTCTGTGTGACAGGTGTGGGTATTTTGATGATGTTGCTGGGAATCTCTAAATTAGCATGCCCTAAGTTTCCATTTAGGTTAAGGGATTTGAGCAGATCAGTTGAACTTCAAGATACTGAGCACCAGGAATGCTTACTTTCATCAGTATTATAACATGATAGTTGAAACCATTACTGCCAAGGTCAAAACACTCACCCAGTTATGTGCCAGATCCAAAATGCTTTGTCTTGTCACCCCTGGAAGGATGATGCCATCTAAAGGTGGGGTTGCCAGCTCATTTTCTGTCAAACACAAAAGAAATACAAGCACTGGTTGAAAAACAAAGAAACAAAAATAATATTTACTGATATTATGCCAAGCATGAAAATTAAAGAAGTCCAATTATATCAGAAACATTCCCTACCCAGTAAGATGCAACATTTATCAGAGATCCATAAGAACACAAGTTACAAAAATTCAATCCTAGTAAGTTGTTGTTAAGTGTTTGGAATTTTTTGTGTACACTTCAGTGGGTAGCGAAGAAACTTATTTAATAAATAAATTCTTAACTACATGGCTAAAGCCTAGTAATATGTTTTATTTCTTAGTGTATTATGGATTCACTGTATAACTACCAAGAACCATTGAATGGCTCAGTCTTCAAATTCAGAATAAAGGCTCAAGGGAAAGCCATGCCTAATAAACCCAGAGCAGATGATGACTTTCCCTGAACTGCTTTATTTAATTTAGGAATATGGTGTTTAGAATACCTACTTTGCAGCATTAATATCTAACATCTACCAGAAACTGAGGCCCATTTACTGAACAAGCAAAGCAGTGGAAACCTTGCCAAGTGCATCTTGAGAGGGGACTTCCTTAATGATATTTTATCTTAGTATAGACATCCTTTTTCCACCCTAATTTTCTCTTTACACAAAAAAAAGCAATCCTAATAAAATTCCAAAAGCACCAACAATTCAAGTTGTTCAATTAGGTTAGTCTGTTAGCCTGATTTTCTTGTTTTGTTTTGAAAAAGAACATTAGGAAAAACTTTTTCACTGTGAGGGTGATGGAGCACTGGAACAGGCTGCCCAGAGAAGCTGGGGAGTCTCCTTCTCTGGAGACTTTCAAAACCTGCCTGAACATGTTCCTGTATGACCTGTTCTAGGTGATCCTCCTGCTCTGGCAGGGGAGTTGGACTGGATGATCTTTCAAGGTCCCTTCCAACCCTAACATTCTGTGATCCTGTGATTCATCTAACATAACTAATGAAATGGTAGATAAACATAATCCATACTTGGTAAATACTTAAATTACAACACAGAAGTTTATATGTAGTCATTGTTTTTCCATCTGACCTCGTCGCAAATCAGAGTTAATCCTTTTCATTTTAAACCACCACAGAGCATACTCAGTGGTTTCTATTATCAGAGAACACTGAGCATCTACTCTTTCAGACAGCCAGGCTCTTTAAGACAGTCTCAAATTCGCACTCAGAAGCGAAGACATCCAAAGTCTTTCAGGAATACTCTCCAGAGATTTTTTTCTAACCATTTTCTCTTCCCAATAAGAATCCATTATCTTTCTTGATCTTATAATGATACTGTCATGCTCATTAAATCCACAAACCATGAAGGTTTCTGACTCATTTTTACCTAGGTCACATAAAAGAATGAGATATCTTCATGTTTTTATTATGCCCCTTTCTCCCTACCTGCAAAAGATCAATGAATCTGCTACTTACTGTCCATTCTCTTGGGAAATGTCTGTTACTTTTTAATGCGGCCACCCTTGGATGTATTCATTTGGACTAGAAGTTTTTCCTGCCTGTGTTTCCATGCTGCTTTTATGAGGATCCATACACACTTAAGGAATAGATGTAAACTGCCATATCAAAATGTATCAAAAAGCTGCCCTAAAACAGGCTATACGTTCTGCTCTGGTTTGCCTAAGCAGTAGTGCCACTCCACGACCTATCGCCAACTCCCAAATACAGCAGCTGTCTCTTCTTTCTCATACAGTCAGGAACAGTAGCCTTCCTTTTTTGGAGTCTGTCTAGCATCACTCCTAATTGTGATGCATCTGGTCCTAATTCTGGCACAACTATCAAAAGAAAAGGACTTAAAACCTTTCCATGAGCCAGGGGGCTCACTTGATTTTGAACACTGAAAAACTGATGTTCTGCATTTCTGAGCTAGTCATATAAAAGTGCTCCCCTTCCTCTAAAAGGAAACTTCAAATACTGTGTGGACCTTAATACCAAAGATTGTGACTACGCACCGGATAATGTTTTGTGATGTTGCCACAGATCTTGCTCGGGACCTGTTTAAGCTCAACAGCATATATTAATTGATTTGAGCTAGTCTGAAAAAGTGCCAGGCCAAACCAGCTGCCAAACAGCACTGAGCTGACAGGACATGGGAGTCTCAAAATGTTTCAGACAGCCTGCTCCATAGAATTTTGTCAAGTATACATATGATGCTTACCAGCCTGGGGCCACCCAAGGAACATCTGCTCCCCTGGTATCCGGCAGAGATGATAATGCTATACAACACAGCATGCCAAAAAGCTTATCCTCTCTGTGAATGGATGCCAAACCAGGCTCCGTATGACATCAGTTTGTCCATCTCCAAAGAAAACAGACTGTGAGCTCACAGACTCCGTTTGTCTTCTGAATTCTTGTGATGGGCTAGAAGCCTTAAAATGTATAGTAGCAAAAAGGGGGGCAAGGCATTTGAAGGAAGATGTCAGGGTTTCTCTTCAGTTGACTACTGTTAATGTTATAGTAGTGGGACTGTCAGTGCTGGCACAGTATAGGCATGCTGTAACAATGGAGCTCCAGCAGAATAGTTAAAGGGATTTTTAAAATGAAGTCTTGCATGTTATACAGCCTCAGTGTTTACACACTAGTGTTTATGAACATATAAGCAGTTAAGATTCCAAATATGGGATGCCTTCAGTACTAGCCACATTATAACAATGCTGAGAAACTCAACCAAAATGTATTTTACCAAAATGCTAAGAGATACCATGTGAACTTCAGAGTCAAGAAGAACCCAGGAAACCCTGATTTCACTATTATTAACAGCTGACTTCCTCTCCCAGTTTGTTCTGGACTTTTCTATTCTGGACTCTTTCTCCTTATTTCCCTCAGGCTTTTATTCTGCTCTCCCGTTAGGCAATCACTCTGTCTCTGCGTCTCTGTCAATTTAATTGCATCAATTACTTCCCTCCCCTTTTCTCTGTCTGCCACCTCATTCATCTGCTACTCTCCCCTCCATGCTATTGCTATGACTTTCTGCTAAAGCAGATCCTTACTTTGTTACTAGTCTACTTGTACAGGGTACTTCTGCAGTACAGATAATCCTCCACCTACAGAGCACTAAGCAAACTTGCCTGATATTTACCTGACTAGCCCAAAGAATCTTTCAATATGTTTATTTTTTTATTTATGTAAGCTATTCTGAAATGGGAACCAATAATCCACATTTTAATAACAGCACAAAAATATTAACTAATGCCTTGAATGTTATTCACAGTGTCTTAATATTAAAGCCAGAATCAGAGCCAAGATGGTTCCAAATCAGTCTGAAGAGAATGAATTTCTATAAAGTGCACACAGATTTCATAGTTAGCAACCTTCAGGTTGGCCATATGTTTAAATGTTAAAGTTTTCCATAAAGTCAAGCCTATATTCAAGGCAGAAGAGGCATTATTTAAGGAAGGGAGGAGTTTCAACGTTAACAGCTTCTTGGGATTGTTATATGCTCTGTAGAGGCAGGTGGAAGGGATTGTAGGGGTGACCTAAATTTTCACTCTGTACAACATAAACAGTATTTGATGAATGAAATATCACACTCCTGTATTTATGGAACAGCAGGGATCCATATTTGGTCATATTATAAGCCTCAGCCAGAGCATCAGTGGGCATACAAGAGCAGCACAGAGCACGTCATGTTATTTTAGCACAAAGTAAGTAGTTTCCTTCCCTACTCCCTCCTCAATGTTACAAACAAAACATTTTTCCAGGCTCCTCCAGCTGCCCAAGACATGTCTCATACTTAGATACAATGCTGTAACAGAAAATACATAGCAAAGGCTTGCAGGAAAAGCCTACTTTCTTTGGAAGCACAGATGTCCTTCAACCTAGGCTTTACCGGGCTGGGTCTTTGTTATAAGCCACGGAGAGCAGTTCAGCCTACTCCACAGTGACCTCTGAACACAGGAAGAAGGGCACTTTCCTTTTGATGATGTTCCTCAATTTCTGCTTCACTATTTTTACATTAGATCCCTCTCTCAGCTGCAGAATTTGCATAACAAAACAAAACCACAGCCTAAGTAAGTAATCTTTTGTGAAGTGACAGAACACAATAGTAAATACTTTGTAAATCACAATGTAAAGCCATAGGAAGGTATGTGATGACACACATTGGCACCGAGAGTGATTCTCAACCAAAGATGACATAAATTAAGCATTAATCAACACACTGGGAGACAGCAAAGTGTTCCAATGATGCTAATGACCATGTTGTGTGAAATGGCAGGTTTGCCAGTACACAGTTAGCTTGGGTGGCATGAATTACAAGTTGTTTGCTACGGCCACCTCACAATAGTACTATTCAGTAGTGCACTGGTAACACAGTGATTGGCAGATCTTTGGAACAGTACGGTGCTGCAGCTGGATAATTCCAGCATATTCCTGGTTTAAGTACAATGAGAACATTGAATTCTAATTATGTTCCCCCTTCAGCGTCCTTTCCCTAGGCAGAATGAGCCAAAACTCTATTTTTGTGTCTTTCCAGTGAAGTTATACAGGGCATGAATTTGGCCACCTAGCTACACTGACAAACCTACTGCTGCTCTAACAACAAGATTTCTCATATTTACAATTTCATTCACAAGATTTCACAGACTCATTCAATGCTGAGGAAGTATCATCCCTCTTCTTACAGAAGTAGTAAAGAATTTGCAGAAGACCAAGTAATGGAAGTGGAGATGGGAGTCAGGTAGCTGGATTCCCATTACATGACACTATCCAAAGCACACTGCTGTCCCCACAGAATGTTGCCTCTGTACTGCAGCTGAGCACTGTCAGAAAAATTACAATTTTCAAGGGTACCTGTGGCACTATGATGAAATCGTAACCTGAACCCTGCAAGGGTTTAGGACAGGAGGAAATGACCTCAAGTTGTGCAAGGGGAAGTTTAGATGGGATATTAGGAAGAATTTCTTTACCAAATGGGTTATCAGGCACTGGAAGGGCTTGCCCAGGGCAGTGGTGGAGTCCCCATCCCCAGAGAAATTAAAGAGTGTGCAGACACAGTGCTCAGGGATATGGTTTAGTTAAGGACTTGTCTACGTTAGGTTAACGATTGGACGTGATGATCTTAAAGGTCTTATCCAATCCAGGCAATTCTGTGATTCCGTGATTTGCTGCCATGCAAAAATTCAGTTAACAATTTTCACGGAGGACCAGCACTCATGGAAGTCAGGAGGTGTCCTTTTATCTACTTGCCTATACATTGGCTTGATCTTTTAAGGACTCAGAGTCAGGCAGTCTTCTGCATCAGCTCTGAGGTGCAGCTATCACTTCTCAAGCACTGGATACTTACATGCCAAATGGGTGGGTTTGAGATGCCTATATATTTGGCTGCTCATTAACTAGGTATTTTTCTAATCAGCATTTACATTGCTCAGAGACAACTGCGGGTACAAAGAGGTAACAGTGGCTTCAAGAATGACTGTATATCTTGAAAGAACCATTTGAGCATTAGTGATGTGGAACACTGACTGACAAGTTTCTCTGCCTCCACTGGACAGAGCTTCAAATTCTTCAAGGAAAGAGCCAACTTCTTCATCATCTGGATGTGTTGAAATACTTTTAGCTATGCTTCAGGAACACTTAACTCACCAGAAAGTGATGATGGGAATCACTCATGACCAAAGCCACAACGTTTGAAGAGTTACACAGCCATAAACTGTCTCTAGTATGTCTGCATTGTTTATGACCCAACATCTCCTTCAAGATCAAGCATGCTGCTAGGGTTGATGCCATGCCTGAAGGGTGACCTTGTGTATGGTTGCCCTTCTGAGCATGCAGATTGGCCCAACAGTTTAGTATGTTATCAGTAAGCACAACTCACAGCTGCTCCAGAATCTCCTCTTTTACAGTGGTGTAACTGTCATCTATCAGTTTTTAGCAGAGACCGACTGTCTACTCTGTTGAAGTTCTCATGTTTTGTGTTACTTTACCTCCATCTTCATTTATCCAGTAGAGAAACAGATTCATTGTTCCAACTTCAGTTATTTGGTGATCTTCTCCATAAAGCCACAAAACCTGCTGGCAGCCTAGCTCCAGGGCTTCTTGCTGGGCATAAATAGAAGAACCGTAATTCCTTCAGGAAACAAAAAGAGCGAGCAAACAGTTATGAGTATCTGGTTAGGTATTTTCTCATTTCTATGCAAGGTTTCGTGCACATCTACCTTATGAGCAAGTGCTCTGAACAGCCACTCTGTCCCTGGAATATCTTCATTGGAAGTACTGTAATAGTATTTTACTAGATCACAGGTCTAGTAAAGTGTACAGATTGACAACCCAAAAACTTTGAAGGGCTGAGCAGCATCAACAGCTCAAACATATCCATCCAAACTGTCTTAAAAATACCTTGTTCCGAACATTTTCTGAACATTCCAATCATTGCAATTAGACACCTTAGGAAAGCATTTATCTTTATTTAGCAGTTGGCATCCTAGAGATAGAACAATTCCCATCCAGCTTGTGGTTTTGAAAAAAGCAAACCAAAGCCATCTACCTCATCTCATATATGTCAGATGAACCCCTTGGAACACAAAAATCACCAGAGGCGAGTTATTTATCTTCTAATAGAAGATATTCACAGAACTAGTAGCTTCAGGAGCTGCAGATGGGCCTTGATGAATTCCATCTCCTTGAGGAGTAACTCTTCCTAAAATGCTGCCTATAGAGTGAACCTGACTGAATAACACATGTTTACTCTGTAGCTGCTTTCAGGAGGGGAAAACCATCCTTTTGTTTCTGGTGTTCAACAACCATCAAGACCCAAAGTCAGCAGCTTCAAAGTGCTAACCACACTGGATCCAAGTTCTCACTTCAAAGCACAAACCAAGTCAGTAGTGATTCCAGACTATTTATTTATTTATTTATTTTCCACAGCTGACATATGAAGGATGCACGGGAAACCGTGTATTTCTAAAACTAGGCAAAAACTCATAAACAAAGAGTAAATGTCTCAGAACATGAAACTGAATGAAGTACTTGACAACTACTAACATCCTGCCTAGAAACGAAACTTGTAGGTAGAGACAATAAGCTCATTTATACCCAACACCAAGGATGTATAATCAAGTCATTTATTTAGCCACATCCAAGTTGTCTGCTCCAGGCAAATCCTAAGCAGCTCTACTCTAAAGTCAAGTACATGGACATAAACAATTATGTTTCTGCCTAATAGTACTTTAGCCTAGTTCAGCTGAAAACTGCCAGACTGTGGTCAAGTCAGTGCAGATAATTGTCTCATTCTTTCTCTTAAACACTCATACTCCCCTAGCTAACTGCAGATGGCTTGTCAGGACAGTTTGCCAAGGAAGGAGGTCAGCAGTCAATGCTGCTCGCTGCCCATTTGGCAGCAGGCTGCTATACTGCATACTGTGTACTGCATCAGAGAAGTGATAACTTCAGGGTCAACTTCTGCAAGGGGAACAGCCAAAGTATTACATGGACATCTTCCAAGTCCAGTTCCTCAACTTGCGATGCTGCAAAATTGCCTCTGCAAATAATCCACTTGGCTGTAATAACCAAATAAAAAAATACAACTGAATTGTAGAAGTACTATTTGCAAAATACAATTTTGTAATCTTTGTTATACTGCATGGTTTAACTGCTATATTTAATATCTCTAGTTCTGTTGGATTAGATACTTCACTAAAAACCAAATCCCCTTTGTGAGCTATGTAGAAGATGCAAAATATTGTTTTCTTACCCCCCAAGTTTGCAGTCCCCTGTTCCTCCTTTCCAGGCTCTGACGTATTTTGGATCTGCCCACAAGGATATTGGATTAAAGCTTCCACTTGCAAAGTAAGGGCCCACAGGGCTCATTATGACATACAGTAGGGCTTTAGTTGGCTTTTTCACTCCAAGGGAGGGCTGCAAATAAGGAGCGTAAACAAATCAAAAGTTACTGGTATACTTTAATCTAAACATGAGATGCTGTACTGCTAGCTTTTGAAACGTTGCTTTCAGAAGAACTGCGGCATGACAGTGCTTTCACCAGGACAATGCAGAGTGCTGCAATGAAGAGAAAGTATTTATATAACTTCTCCCTATCCAAGCAACGTAACAACGCTAATTTTACATAGTCACTATTCGCTTACAGCTGTTTCATTTATCTCTGTATTATTCTAATCTTCTCAAACAGTATCAAACTTTTGAGAATTCAGAAATTAACTTATTGAGAATTCAGAAATTAACTTAACAAGATACTATGTAATTACAGGAGTGAATCACAGTAGAAGCCTGCAAAGCCTTCCAAGGGGAGGAGTGGCAAGCACCACTGCTAGTAATAACGACAGTGGTGGAACCATTGTCAGATGCATTAGCGGTGAGAATTAGCCAATGCCACTTAGAACTGGCCTTGGTGGAGCTGAGTGCTGGCTCTCCGAATGGCTGTGTGACAAGCTAAAATGATTTGCCTGCTGGAAGTGGTTCAACACAACAGCACAGGAAATAACCTGGTAAATACCACTTTTCTTTTTCTCCCCTCCCCTCTGAGAGATGGCTTCTCATACTGCAAGTCATCATCATCATCAATACTTGAAGGTGGAGGTGAAAAGTGTGTCACTGAATCCTGTGGAAGGAGACTCTGCTTAACCATATGATTCTCTGCAAAGCTCAGGACTGACCACAGAACTACAGAATGATTGAGGTTGGAAGGCATCTCTGGAGATCACCTTGCTCAACTCCCCTGTTCATGCAGGGCTAGGTGCAGCCAATGGCCCATGATTCTTGGGAACTTCTATGAAACTAAATTGGTTACTATTTATCTCTCCACTCAGAGAAACCATTCTCATAAAAAGAACAAGCTCATGCTTTGTTTCTAAGATTAGGTCTCCATTGAAAAAAAAAGTTATTGAACTTAAAACTTTAGGACCAAAGGTCTAAGCAAACACTGTGCAAAAAGCATGTGGGGCTAAACTGGGAGGTAGGAGGGAAAATAACAGTATAATAATGGAACTACTGGAAAATTCAAAAAAGCCTTCCTCAGGTACTGAGAGGGTTCTTTTGATTTCTGTCTACCTTACTCCTGCAGCAAAACTTCTAACAAGATTAACTAACTGAGATCTGATATTTTTCCTGATTCTTTCATGATCATTCAAAAGATTATGCTTATTTGGTTTCCTAATTGTTCTAATTCAGAAGAGATTAGCAGGACATGCAACCCAGAAACAACATATTACGTCGCAGAAAGGCCACATGTGTTTGCTAACCTGAAACAAAGCTCAACAGCAAAAGAGCCATCTTAATTTACTGGGTAGAGTCTTCCAAAAGCTTCTCACTAAGGTCAGTATGGAGGTAAGAGGTGAAATGACAAAATCACACAGCAAATTTCCTTTCCCTTGCATTTCTTCTGAATTATTAGGATTTTAAAGGCATACATTACCATGTCAAAAATAACTATCCTTTTAGTACAAAACCGAAGTTCATCTAAATTTTGCCCTTACCACTCAGAAACCGTTTACTTTCTGTGATTTGAATCAATGTGTCCACTAGGTGGTAGTGTGGTCAACAGAAAGTTGTGAAGTGGAGCTACAGGTGGCTCACTCAAAAAGTGAAAACATAAAACCAAAACAATTTGCCCCTGAACTGGAATACTCTTGTCCAGTGACTTCTGCATATTTCCCTTTATGTATGTATGCTTTTGCCTTGTGCTTAAACACACGATTAAGAGGGCAAGAAAAATGTTTCACACCTCTGTTCCAATTAAGGTAGGACGGATATACAGGCTGGCAGCGGTTGAGTATGGGACCCACTCCTTTTCCACTTCTACAAGCTTCCGAATGCACTCTAACAGCTCATTCTGGTCAAAACACTGGGAAGGAAAAGCAAAGGGAGAAGAAAAAATGGAGAAATACAGCCTGAACACTCTGTGGTCTTTATAAATCCATATGCTAAGGGAAACACTTCATCAGGATATGCAACAGTGAAAGTCCATAAAGATTCATAGCTCATCATCTTCCTTGAGTTCACTTCTTACAGAATTTAAGATCCCATAGTCCTTGCCACTGTGCCTTTCTATACAGTATCTTAAATGCTCCCCTCCCGCTACAAAGCATCCTCCTGAGATAGTAAAAAGGAGTCATTGCACCTTCTTGCCTCTGAAGCACATGGAGAGAACTTGCTGTGCAGCTGACACCTTCACCTTGGCATGCTGCAAGCTATGGCTCCACCTCTTCTGCAGAAGAGTGCTTTGGGTTGCAATTCAGGTTCCCCAGTTTTACAAAGTTGCAAAGTTATTACAGTAATAAATACAATAAGTGTGGGAGAAAATTGGAAATAACACGGCTAGAAGCAGTGTTAAGTTGGTAGCATAACCAAAAATGAAGGCTCTTGGGGACTGAAAGACTTGACTGAAGTGGAAAGAATAAAAGGAAAAACATGAGCGCCAAAACAATTCCATCAGCTGTCCGCATGCAAATACCAGCAGAACAGCCCTCATCCCTCTGAAATAGACTGTGTGCCTCTGAGACAATAAGGAAACAACAAAAAGAAAAATATTGTTGTGATTTAAAAGAAAAATGCATTTCAAACGCTTCCATCACTGAATAAGGTATCTTAACAAAGTTTAACTGAACTATTCAAGAGTTAAGAGTGATAAATGTTACACTACTGTAAAGTTTCAGAGTTTTACACTCTGAAAATGAAAGTAGGCTCTGACTTAAGGAGAATAAGATGCTGTGGCTACATACTGGCAGAGTTGCTCGTCTTGCTGATCGTGCCATCCTGTCCATGTTGAGGGTTGGCCGGAACAGGCGGATTTTACCATCCACTCCTCGATAAGCCTTCATGCCTTCAAACAACTACCAAGCCAAAAAGGAGAGAAAAGAAATCAAATAATAATTGAAACATGTTATCCTGTGACGATCTGTGCAAAAGCAGAACATACCCTTTGGAAATAAAAGGACTTCACTCTCTTGCTCACAGTACACAAAACTAGTTAAATCCTTGCAACAGACTCCTGTGAGGTGGTATTAGGAGGTTTATATTACAAAGACAACCTGCCTATGCTTCAGATCTTTCTCTGTCGGGGGACTTAATGATTACCATTTTTTTCATAATCTTGTTACAGCAATTAAAATTTGTAGCATGTGTTTGACTTAACTAATCCCTTACGTCCTGGCTGATACCTAAGGCTGAGCCAAAAGTATTCTCCCTTATGAAAAAGATCTATAAAATTTAATTCTATACGTTAAAAATTTTTAGGGTTCTGTCCAAAATGCATGTTGGTCGGAAGCATAGAATAAGGTTATTAAAAGAACTCTATTGCAGTTCTTGCTGTAGTTGTAAAAAATCTTGGTCATTTATTTCCCCCATATAACCCCATACTGTGGAAGGGGGTTTAGCTGGCACGAGCCTGATACATCAGCCTTACACTAGAGGAAGAATGCAGGAAAATGTTTTATCTATACTTTACAGGAAACTTAAATTAATCATAATTATCCCATCAAACTGCAGAATCCGGATGACTGGTGTTGATAATCAATTTACCAGAAACATTTATCCCATCAGTGCCCTCCCAGCAGAATGCTCTACAGCATCTCCTACCTACAGCAAAAAACATGCCCACAAAATATGCATAGCTATTTTCAGTTACAGATTGGTAATCTTCAGTTATAGTCACAGACAGAAAATGCATGTATTATATAGGCTCACATTAATATATACATATATACAGGTATTATTTAGATTAAGTACTAAAGGATCACATGTTTATAGAGGAGTTCAGATTTTTAGAATTTATTTTCTAAAACATTTCTTTATACATTTAATTTCAGTATAAGTTCTATGAATTTAACTGCAACACTGTTGTCAGTCTCCTCAAACCTCTCCTCCTGACAGTTCCAGAAAAAAACGGCTTGAAATACATTCCTGTGATTGGAAGTCTACATATACAGGCTTTACATGTGGAAAAAGGAATCCTATATTTGTGTATAAGTAATTTTAGTAGAATACTCAAGGTTTCATTTTTATTAAATTCATATAATAATTATGATATGATAATTAATATAATATACTAATAGTAATACTACTAAATAACATTTTCCCATAAAGATCAGTGAAATGCAATGTTTAGAAAGCTTTTCTGCAGTCCCGTGACAGAGCTAGGTCCTTCCACATGACAAATTTTAATTGGGTTGTAACTGGGTTGCAGGAATCCCGGCAATTTTCCTTAGGCTACATGCCAACTACGTAGCAGAACCAGAATTAGAACCTAGAACTTTCAGCCCTCGAAATTTATCTTATTCCTATGGCAATGCCAACTTTATTAAAAGCTTTGTATTGAATTTTGAAATAGAAACTGTTCCTAGGATCAGCATTGCAACTACAAGAAAAAAATTCTATCTTTATTAAAGGCTGGCATTGCTGGCGATATGGTTGATACTTTGATATGATTTTTACTGGGCCAGTTACTAACTAATACCGCTTTTCTATAATGCTACTTTCTTGTCACAGAACAGTTGTTTCCCCCCACCCTTCTCCCAAACACATTCACAGAACTTTTAATGAGAGGGAAGAGGAAGGAATGTTACTACTAAGATTTGATCAATGGTTTGAGAGAAGAGTCACATCATTACTGAAACACAAAGCCTTCTCAAGCTGTTAAATCTTTTTCTCCAAAAAGAAATATTTTCAACCTTCTGGAGCTCAGTAAAACCTTTCACCCATTAAAAAGGGAGACAGTGATGTGTTCCAGAAATGCTCAACTTGAACAAATGCAACAGTTGTGGTTGCTTGATGGTTGGTTGCTACAGCGGTGTGCAAACAATATTATCTGACATCTGTACATCACAGGAGCTGGATCTGGAGTTAGCAGATCCAGACTATCACACTGCGTCATGGAGGGCAAGGAGAAAGGGAAGGGAATGCCAAATGCACCATTTTTATTATACCCACTGTGTATTCATTGAGCCACAGCATTGGCACCAGATTCTCCTCTGTCTGTCCTCTTGGCTAGAGGAAACGTGATGCAATAAGCGTAAAAGAATAAAAAAAAAAAAAATGGAAAAAAAAATAAGAGCATATTCATATTAGCAATGATCTCAGACTGGGCCAGAGGCCAAGCATTAAAGCAATATGCTACTAAGAGTGAAATATAGATTTGGGACTCCAGCGTGGTTTCTCACTTCTTGGGCAGATCAAGAGCTGCAGCTTTAGTCACAGGGGCCTGTTATAATTTACACAAGACCTTTGGAGGCTTGGTGACTAGATGGGGAAAAATCACCACCACCAAAAAATAGTGAAGGCAGGAGCTCAGGGACAACCAGCAGGGAAAAGCCTGAGCCTTCCCTTATACCAGTGGTTAAAAAAAAAAAAAAAAAAAAAAAAAAAAAAAACAAGAAAAAAAAAAGAGCCAGAGAACAGAAATAAT
>JAAGNO010008435.1:0-24020 GCA_033439905.1 Ceryle rudis | reverse complement strand
AGGATGAAGTAAGACGTCTTCCTCACAGCTAAACTTTTGACCCTGGTCCCTTGCGCACGCTCTGCAGGTACTTGGCAAACCTTTAACCTCCCTCCTTGTTCTTATCAGAACTGTCCATGCCTGATTCCTCCCCCTAGTCCAGCAATGGTATAACAAGGCTGAAAGATAACAGTGGTGTTACCTTTCCCTCTTGCTCATCCTAAAACTATGTGTTAGTTTCCCTTTCTCAGTATCCAACTGATCATCAACTTTTCCTGCTTCAAGACAGGTTATATAAAAGCAGCTTTCCTATTTTTGGGGGAGCTACTGCTCATCACAGCATTAAGATATTGGTAAATTTCTGTAATAAATTTTTCCCCACAGCATAAACATAAAGGAAATGTCCTATCTGATCAATCACAATTTAAAATGAGATCTAATATAGAATTTAAAATAGAAATGCAGGAAGTTTTCCTATAACCCTCTGAACCCTAAAACCACAAAAGAACCAACAGCTGCAACATGACAAAAAGCCTTACTGAGTGCCTATATGCACTGGCAGGTAAATAATTCACTGATGTCAGTAGAAAATAACATATTGAGAACAAGCTGGAGAGGAGGAGATATAAAAATATATAAGCCATGTAAATTGTTTTATATCTGTTTGTCTTGTACATAATGTGGTAGCTATAATGCATCTATGTCCCCATTCCAAGAACATTTAGGTGTTTCCTTGATCCATATGCTCCAAGCATGCGAGAAACGCTGCCTACTGCTCACAAAAAATGAGAATACAAGAAAGTACTGTGTACTTCCTAAACTCTTCAAGGAGTGGAATTTTTTCTGCGTCACTCTAATGTTGTGTCAATGCAATACAGTCAACTAGTTCTGATTTTAAAAATATGTATTAGACTCTTCTGCATTTAATAGTTTTAATCCTTGCATTAAGAAGGAAGGAAGAAAATTTGAAGAAACAATGTTCTTTAGAAAAAGGGGCTGGAGAATTGTTTACCCTTCTCTCTGTCAGCAACCTTTTCACATATAAAGTAGTTTTCTAAAATAACACTTAAAACTAATATTTCAAAATAGATGGGCCCCTCTCCTAACTCTCAGAGTAAGGAATCCTATATCCCACTATGCTCGGAACAAATTATAGACACACTAGAGTTTCATTAGTATAAACATGGTAATGAATCCCAGTAACATAGTTTCATTGATGTAAACATGGAAAACACAATCAGTAATCAGGTTTTCCATTGAAAGACTATTTTGAAAATAGACACATCTTTTTTTCACAGGAAAAAAATAGGAATTTTCCCAACACTTTCTAACGTACACCATATAACAAGAAATGCTGCATACTGCAGTAACATTTAACCTGTATCTTAACTGCATAGATCACTCCTGTGATACTACCTTATTTATAATGTTCATGTTTCCAGAGTTATTTTTAGAGCTGTTGTTTGTCTTTAATGCTATTGCATTATTTGTGAAGGGCATGAAACAAGGCAGAAAATCGGAATCAGCACAATATGTTTTGCACGGGGCCAACCAAGTTCACAGTCATTTCCTGCAAAGGCTACACATTTTCAAACATGCAACTAAAAGTCCTATTACAATGAACAGCTACATTTGTGCAGAGAGACCTCCAAGAACAAGATCAACACCTGTAAAACTTTCATTGGCAATCTCTCAATTTGACCCACAAATGCCTGCACTGGAAATAAATGTTCAGTTTCTTTATACTTCATCCAGAGGTAAAATATACTACAGCTTTAGATTCTGTGAAAAAAACATCAGAGACTTTAGTCATTTATTTGTAGGTCATAACTATAGCATGGAAATAAACTTTATGTTCTAATTTGTACAATACATCACACAGTGTTGGCTAGTTCACAGATTGAGTTCACATATATCATTACAGAAAATTCACCATATCCAGTATCTCACACAATTAGATGTGACTTAATTTCAAACGGGAAGCCACGCAAACATATTAGCATAGCACCATATTCAGTCTAGCAAGTCCTAGATCTCAACGGGGATTATGAGTTTGAGCACAGCACTGCCCTAACCTGCCTAGATAGCTTCCAGTCTGCCATGGGCTCACATTCCACTGGCTCAGAGCCCAGGAAGATCGAGTCTTTCTGCAGAAGACTACAGGAACACTCATAGTTATTTAGAGTAACATAAGGAGGCATTCAGATAGAGAAGCTCCACTTGAACATTTTTCATTCCACTACTGCAAGTCAAATTAGCAAATCAATCCAGATCCACTTGTAAACTAGAGCTACTTTTTATTCTGCTCTGGCATAGCAGACTAGCCAGTATTCCATAGAATGGTCTGCACCATTTTGGTACATATGCTAAATAGGCCAGTAAAAATTAAAAGAACAGAACTTTACACCATTAAGATGCCCAGATAATTATATCTAGCTTCAGATCATTAAACACAGAGAAACATTAAGATGGTATTAACTACTTTTAACTATTAAGTGTTCCATCTATCAGTCTCTCAAAGAGAAAATGTATTCCATGACAAAAGGTTACATAAAAACTACAATCATCTTTCTGGATATGGACTGATAACGTGAGGGAAAGAAAAGGCAATCATAGATGCCTTCAGTTTCTTAAGACCAAGTATTATGAATTCAAAATCAGAGCTAATACACACACTAAAATAAACCAAATTAGAGTTACACATGGAAATAGACTGCAACATTATCCAAACATGAATTCTGACTTGTGACAGTACAATAAACAGAATGAATGCATTAAAGAAATTACCAAATTTTTAATCATAAACGTTAAGTGCCTTAGCTATACTGTATGCTATTTCACAGCATTCCTAAATGCAGAAAAATAACATGTATAAGAGAAAAAACAGATATGTGCATTTCTTGATTCAACGTTCCAAAATACATTCGGTGGCACAGAGGATGACTGCACTTTCCATTACTGATTTCATACTCCCCTCCTGAGATCCAATGCCTGACAACAGGCAAAAACTACAAGTATAACTTCATAGGTTATAGCCAATCATTTAAATATATAAATACATAAATATGTGCATACAAGAGCTGGGGGAGAGAGAAAGATTTCACTCTAATGGAAGGAACTGGGTAGATAAATCTTAGAAATCTGACATCTTCTACAATACAGGAAACTCCAGCACAATCACTACTTCCTTCAATCTTCCTTATCCGTTCCAAGATCACTGGTCACGTGTCAACTCTAAATGCAATATATTAAGTATCTTGCAAATCACAAACCTGTCAGGATGAGATATTTAACTGCAGAAATGAGTCAAATTAGGGTAGTTCAGTAGCAGTTAAAATGAACAAAGTGCCAGTTCTAACCTATTGAGTTAAGAGAAGCCCTTGAGAATTGAAAACAGTGAGCAGCTAGCAGAGTGGCTCACTGCTTGATGGAAGCTTTAGGTAGCATTCATTCCTCCCCTCCCAGTGTATAGGGAGTCTCCAGGACCACCTGTCCAAGTCAAGTAGAAATTGCAGTAACATTCAAAGAAGCTCACCCCACTTAAAAAGCACAGCTCTGCATTCTAAAAAGAAATGTCTTGAGAGGGCTAATCTGGCATTCAAATGTTGGACGTCACCCACTTTAAACAATATGTTTTATGTAAGCATAAAACAAAACCATACCCTGTTTTCTACATTCCCACAATCTTGGATTATTTAGGTTACTGGCAAAAAAAAAGGGCAGTTTTCTTGAGCACAGTCAACCCCATGGGTCAACTTCATTCCTTTGAAATATTATTAACTACAGTTTCTGAAATTGTAACTGTCTTATGCAGAAATGTTTATGAAGTTCCCTAGATTGAATCCAGGCTATTCTATTTGCCATTGACTGGTGTTATTTTTTCCTTAATTTATAAAGTTTTTCTAGTTAATTTGACAATGAAGTTAAAGATACTGCAAATAATATAAATATAAAGCATGTCACTGCAGTCAGTACTCATATGCCCATCATAACTTCCATGCACATGCTCCCCACAGTACAATATTTTCTTAAAAACTGTACCCTTTTCTGGTGACTTCAGCTAATCTTCAGAAACAGAGCCATAAGGCAGGAATGGACTTACAAATTAGATTTCAGCCTGAGCCAGCTGTTTTTTCTAGTGTTATTGCCTTTATGACCATCTGTTCCACTCGCTAATATATTTCCTCCCCGATACAGCCCCTCCACTACAATGATTTGCCATTCTGGCTAACATACAAGTGCTGATGGAAAGAAACTGGATTAAATCCAACTTTGTGCCACCCAATATTTGGAACACTGGTAAGGCACCTGCTTGACTGCTGGTATAGTTAAATCTGCCTTAAGTGTGCTTTAGTTTATGCTGAGTTCACCTACAACCCAAACACTGCCAGAGTTTGTTGTCACTATGTCTATCTTCACTCTGGACTGTGTCAAGGAGTGGAAAGAAGCAGTGCAGTGTGGTTACACAAGAGTATCCTCTTTGTAAAGCAGTTTGGCTTTAAATACACTTTGAGATCTATCTTGCCTATTTATTAAAGGTGAATTCATAAAACAACTCTGCATTCCATACTTGTGAATTCTTGGGGTTTTAAAACTTACTGAATGGCTGGTTTTGTCAACATTTTCCAAATCAGACCTTCTGGCTGAAAAGTCATCCTAAATCTTCCTTCTTCTTTGGCAGAATTGCCAAAGAGGCACAATGCAAATAAAAGGGGAAGAGAAGAACTGGGAAGGGCTGACAATGAGGAAAAAGACAAAAGGCAAGTTGCTACATGGCAAAATTCTGTAGTCATGGACTCTCAAGAATTCTTTGCTCTTTCCTATGAGACCAGCATCAGAATAAATCTTATCAATAAGTCCAACACATTTTCTGCAGCATTTACTTTCCATATCTTGTTAAAGCCTGGCAACTAAAAGGGAAATAACAAGTATAATTCAGAAGACTGCGGAGCAGTGACACTGCCCAAAAAATCAGGAAGAACATGACAGTTACAAAGGGTATCATTATAATTTCATCTCATGTACTGCTGACAATAGTCAGCAATAACAGGAAGGGAACTGCTGAAGAAGTGCAAGAGAGGTCACCTCTTTCTGGGTACTATTTTTAAACATCTGCAAAATGGAGATGAGGCTTTTTAAAGATTGTAAAGCCAGGAAAAACAGAGGGAGAAAGAATTACAGATGTGTGACATAAGGAATAAAGGCAAAGAAGCATAAAAGGCAGAAAAAAAAAAAAGGGAATGAGGACAGAAGGTAGAATTCAAAGGAGCACGTGCCCATAGGCTTTACATTTCCAACAGAAAATTAAAAGTTGACATCTATGTCCATACAGTGCTTAAAATCAGCTCTTAGTTACTAGCACCACATCCAGGAAGAAGGCAGAGGAGAAGAGTGATATCTTAACTGAGCTCAGTTCTAAGCATAAAGTTAAAATAAAGAAAGAGGGGATTCAATTTCATGTCAGCTCCTGGCAGCATTCCTTATTATCATAGCCATTTGCTTGTTGAGTGCTGATATTGTGCCAGAGCTGTGGTGTGCTTTGGAGTCTTTCTGAGATCCTTAGCTCTGCAGCTCTGAGACCAGATGGAAAAACCTACTTTTAAACACCATTCATAATGCCAAAGTGTAAAAAAATAATAGACTGTTACATAGATGTTGTTTGGAAAAGAACTTAATGGAGGGAATCAATCTTTATTTCTATTGCTTTTGAAGCAGATAAGAGTTAAAAATAAAATCACTTCTACCACATTATTTTTTTGCTCAATGACTATTAACCTTTTAGCTAGTACTTGAAACTGTATTAAAATAAACTTCTTGTAACATTCTTAATTTCTGCATTGGAAACATTTTCAGTAAATGCAACTTAAAAATTATTTACAGTTATTTACAGAATTATGACATTCAAGTGTGTCGGTACCTATGCACAACAATCACTGTCATGTTATGGATGCTGTCTGGCAGCATCTACTTAAATGCTTCTGGCACTCATCTTTTAACAAACAACATACCTTGAAAGATTCAGTTGTATGCTTTGCTGCCTCTCCCGAACATCCTCCAGCCATGCACTCATTCTGACAGCCCTAGAAGAAATCAAAATAGAGGAAATCAAATGCAGTGCACACTGCAGAAAAGTTGATGCACATTCAGGTAATTTTTTTTAGGGACAGATTGTATTGAATGATCACTCAGACTTCAGCAGCAGCAAATATATTAGCAAGAGCTTTTTGGTAGTTACTTAGCACAAATTTCCACCTTCTAGGTTTTTAGTTTTACTTCAGTTGTATTAGTTTGTGCAACTGTATTTCAGGGCTTTATATGAGAGAAGATGTCTTAGATCATAGCTTTGAAGTGCAGAGAGGTATGGACAACATCACAAGTCTTTAATTCAAAGCTGAATAAATAAATTGTGGGTTTTTACACAATTCCATCAAATCCCAGTTTGTCTACTAAAGCATCCACCTAACAGATTTGCATTTGCCTATTCTTGGGGAAGCCTGACTAGGCAGAATGGAAGACAAAGGGAAAGAATTGGTTTTTAAATGAAGACAGTGAATACCCATCTATGTAAATATATAATCAGGATAATATGAATTATCTACTGCATTGAATTCAAGGGTTATGCCACTGACCATGCTAGAAGGGAACTGAAAGAAAAGGAGTGGTAATTCTAGACATCCTTGTGTTCAGCAGCAGAGGGGTAACACATATAGGTGCTAAAAGCAAGATCCCCAGTTTCCACAGCATCTTTGTGAACCCTCCTTCACTAGCTAGACCTTCCTTGCCAGCAGACAGTAAATGCTTATTACACCCAACAGCATGGAGCAAAGGAAACAAATAAAGCCCTGACAGCATTTCTTCTTTCCGAGCAGCCTTTAAGAAAGAGCTGAAAGGGTGAAGTGGGGGAAGAGGTTTGGGAGGGGGAGGAAGGTGCCAGGAGCAAGACTGTCTGGGGGATGGGCCATAAAGGGGACTGTTGGGAGGATGGCTTAAGGAAAGCACAGCTGGCAAGATGGAGAAGATGGCAGAAGGGATGGCAAGCTGCTGAGATGAGACCAGGGATGGGTGGGCATGGTAAAACAGTCAGGCTGGTCAGAAAGGCTGTCTAAGGGGGTGAAGGAAAGACAGAAGCACTGAGGGATGCTATTGCCAGGGCTGACAGGCAAGCGGCTTCTAACCCCACAAGAGAAAAGCCCCATCAGGAGTCTGCACAGGCTGCTCGCCATTTGGTGACTGCCTCTCACCCCGTCACCCCCTCAGCCTTGCTGCATCTTGGGTGGGAAGTCCCAGCCCAGGAGGGAAAGCCCCAGGTCAAAGATATGTCTCTGATTCATGATTAGCCTGTGAGATCCCTGCTGCAAGATCTTAACCAGGCAAGCACCTCTCACCCTACAAGGCGGGCTGGTATGTAGGTGGATGGCAGTGCCAAGGAGACACCAGCCACCACAGTCCTGCAGCAGTCACCAAACTGTGGGGCCAGGACTGCGGCTGCATGGCTCACAGGCTGTGAAGTGTGACACACACAAGGCAAATAACATGGGGTTTTTCTCCATTTTCGCAGATCTTGGGGATATGGAAGACCCGGAGGGGAGTGGGGTGTGGACTGTGGGGGCGTCAGGGAAGTGGTATCTTCAGTGAGCCTTTAACAGATACTAAGCTTGCTACCAACAAAAGATAAAGCAAACACCCTGTGACAGCAGATCTCACTTCCTCTCTCCCCTCCCCCTCAACGCCCCAGGGAAGCCATAACATCCCTCCTGCCTTTTCTCACCATCAGCTTTAACTCCGCTCTTCCTCTTTTTTTTCTAACCCTCCGCAGCGAGATACACAATCACAGCTACAGGCTCCTTCCTATCAACTAAAGGAAGAGCTGTAGAGAGAAATCACAGATCTCTAGACAATGTACCAATATGCTTTACCTTAAAACCATAATAAAACTATGGCTTATTTGCCTTAAAGCTTAGGGCTTTTTACTCCAGAAAGACAAGTTTTTTTTGTTAGAGTGTTCAATGGCATTCAGTGTCTGAACCTAGCAGGACTGAAGTGTTACCCAAACCAAAGGACAGTCTGTACTAAGCACTGTATAATAGGGCCTTGCTTTCCCTGTAGTTCTTCAAATATTGCCAAACTCCATGATAAAATCCCAAGTCTTCATAACACCATCAGTTTATAATAGTTAAATATTCTGCAGATGAATTAAGCCAACCGTTTTTTCATTGCAGTGAATTAGGACGGTTACCAGCTAACAGGAAGGTATCTGCCAGCTGTGGAGCAACAATTTCTTGAGCAGTTCCAGCTCCATTGATGGCTTTTGTCTAATATCTAGTATGCAAGGTTGGGTTTTCTAATAATAATTACTGGTGACAACAAATACTGACAAATACTCAACCATTATGCTGCTGTTTCGTCCCATCTCTGCTTTATAAAGTTGCCCTAAAACAAGTGTTGGCTTCAGCACAAAGCAGACTGAGACTGGATACAGTTTAATATTCTCTTTCATGATCTTTAGAAAGATAGAAGACTTGTATGTGAATTTCAAGCATGGACCACCTACAGGAACAGCCCCTACAGGCTTGATCATGTTGCTCTTCAAAGTTCTCACTGAACTCACTGAAGTTAACAGCCCACTTTTTGGGCATGTGCCATGGGGCCAATCCTGCTCTCCATGAAGTCATTATGTTTTACAGATTTAACTCATATTTAAAGCAAGTAGCTAACTGCCTTTGTTAACCGCACTGAGATTAAATTGAGTTAATCCCTCAGCACTAGAAAGACATACCGCAATTACTTTCTAATTGATGGAGTCATATTTCAATGGCTCCATGGATTTTAAATCTGAAACATGTTGTTAAATGCAACAGGGAAAATTAATCCCTGGTTTAGTGCCAACACTGCCAAGGGAGATATGCCAAGGATAAATTTGCCCTTTGTATTTAATAGCATGGTAGATTTAAAACTGCATCCATTAAAACACTGATGTTACGCTAAAGATATGTCTGAGCCACTGGGTCAACGTCTTCTCAAGAGTCACTCTAAGTCTGTATCAAGTTGTTCTGCAATTACACAAGCATGACAGTATTCCCTGTGTTGTGGTGTAGAGCTAACAACATTTTCTTTATGGTGTATGTAACTGCTTTTTCTAAACTGGAAACAGGGCAGTATTTTTGAGTCTTCCTTCAAAATTATTGAAATTGCACACTGATTTCGTGCACCAGTACAGGTTAGCAGTTGAGCACCGGGAAAGAAGCTCCACAGAGAAGGACCTTGGACTCCTGGTAGACAGTAAGTTAACTGTGAGACAGCAGTGTGTTCCCATGGCCAAGGCAGGCCAATGGTATCCTGGGATGCTTAAGAAGAGTGTGACCAGCAGGTCGAGAATATCTCCTCCTCCTCTACTCTGCCCCAGTGAGGCCACATCTGGAGTACTGTGTCCAGTTCTGGGCTCCCCAGTTCAACAGAGACAGGGAACTACTGAGGATAGTCCAGTGGAGAGCTGTGAGGATGATTAAGGGACTTGAGCATCTCTCTTAGGAGGAAAGGCTGAGAGATCAGGGGCTCTTCAGCCTGGAGAACAGAAGGCTGTGAGGAGTTCTTATCAATGTTAATATCTGAAGGGTGGGGATGAAGAGGGTGGGGCCAGTCTCTTTTCAGTGGTGCCCAGTGATAGGACAAGTGACTGGAACACAGGAAGTTCCACCTCAACAGGAGGAAAACCTTCTTTACTGTGGGGGTGAGGGAGCACTAGAACAGGCTGCCCAGAGAGGTTGTGGAGTCTCCTTCTCTGGAGACTTTCAAAACCCTTCTGGACACGTTCCTGTGCAATCTGCCCTAGGTGAACTTGCTTTGGCAGGGAGGTTGGACTAGATGATCTCCAGAGGTCCCTTCCAACCTCTACCATTCTGTGATTCTTGTGATTTTATCATTACCCTAAAGCTTGTATGAGAAAAAAAAAAAAAATGTAAACCATTACACTAGATTAAGTTTTGATAAAAAATGGGCTTTACATATCATTGTATCACTGTGAAACACTACTAAAGACCTGATCATGAGTAATTCTGTCTTTACTTTTGTAGATCACAATGCTATAATAATCCTTGCAAATCCTTTAGCATTTACAGAAGTAATCACAGTATACTCAGTTGGGTAAGAGTGCTCCCTCATATTAGTACTTCCAATCTAACTCTTGTAAAAGAGGAGGTAAGCCCTAGCGGGGTTAGTGTCCTCCCAACATGTGAAGGACCACTGTGTGTGTAACCACATTGTGTGTTAACCAGCACTTCTGGAAATGTTACACTTAATGGTTGCCACCTGTACTTCTGCTAGAACTTTCCCAAACCCAAACATTCAGGTCCTGCATTTAGACTGCATTGGACATAGCTATTTTCAACATCTTTTAGCATCAGGATGCTCCAATCGATGCCTCTTGGCTTTCCCTGCTGTCTTCAGCACACTTTCTCTGACTGCTCTTCTGTTACAGGCATGAGACCTTGTAGCCAAAGTAGTGACCTGCAAGAGCACCCAATCAACTTCACTATTACCATTTTGCCATGCCTCTAGTTATGCTCATCTTTTAGGGTATCCTCCTGCTTCTCACAGCTTCTTCAAAACAGAGAATCAAACTCTTCTCTGCTGTCTGATCACTCATCCTTCAGCTGAAAGGACCTTCTGCTACAAAAATAGAGCTATCTCCTCCCTAGACTCCATAAACTTCCTAGACTACGTGAGCCTATTTTTCCCTCTGCCCTCATACTTGGTGGCTTTTGAGACCCATGGGTGGCACCCATAGGCTCATCCTTGGTTATGAAACAGGAACTGAAGATTATCAGAAGCTTCATCACTGTAAATTTAAGCTGCAAACTGCACTTCTTTAACCTATGCTGTATGACATGATTTATTAAAAAAAAAAAAAGGCACAAGTTCTCAAAAAAAACCTCAAACCTCACCAATCTGTTACCTGTACATGCATGTAACTTTGTCACTCTTTTTCAAAGAAATCTAATTCTTTAATGAGTTCTGTGTTCAGTTAACTTTCTCTGTTGTTTAATAACTCTTCTCACCACTAGGGAACAGAAACCAAACTTACCCTGGTGAAAGGCAGCAGTAAAGAAATAAATTGCAAATAATTTTTAGAGAGCTCACACTTTCAGCTAGGAAATCATATTGGCTGCTTTACAAAACAACTCAAGATATGCAGTTTCTCAAAATCTTTAGTCATCGTTTTGGTTTCACCAGTGCATGTTTATCCAAGTCAGCCCCCAGACAGCTCTGATGTCTCCACTCCAAGTGAGAATTTCATCAACAGCACCAGTGCCCTGGTTAGAGTACTAGCAGGGCACATCTGAAAAAACAATTTCATGCCCACAAAAGAACTGTAGATGTACTTAGTTAGCAGGCAATGGCTATTCATGAAGGATGGGAACCTAAAGAAGAAAAAAAAAGTCACAGATACCCAGCTATGGCTGCATATAATATAGTCCCTTCTGCTGAGGCAACCCCATCTCCCACTATACAGAGAGACTTAAACCCAAGAGTATCTTGTAGCAGTCGTCAGGCTCCAGCAAAGATGAAGTGGGAGATTCCTCTCAATCAGAAGTGATATGAAAAACAGTTTTCAATGAAGGAAGTTCTTTCCGAGACATTTCTCCAAATGAAAACCGTGTCTGACTGCTTTTTCCCATGCTTGCTTCTGGCTACTAAGTGTCTAAAAAGTATTACATGCTCTAATTTACAGGAAGTTGGCAGATCAATAAATTCAGTACACAGCTTATGCTGTGGTAATGCCTACAGGCAAGTCAAATCAGATGTGTGATGACAGGTACGTCAGCATTCAAAGCCACAGAAATCAGAGTTGCCTTCCTGTTCCAGTTATAAATTAGAGTCCAGTGTGCACAAGTGACACAAATTCTGTGTACTGCTACAGTCATATAAAACACTTCTGTGACTTCAAAACTGTTTTCATCTCCCCCCTAGGAAATTTTAATACAATCTGGCAGCCACTCCACAGGAAAGATGAATTTGCAAAAAAAAAAAAAAAAAAGAACAAAACAAAACACCCCAATCAAACAGTAATAATGTTCATGGCTTTAAAAAAAATATCCACCCACTGTCAGACTAAGACAGAAAATCTGAATATTGCTGCAGGGCCAAGTCATATAATGCTATTTTTAATATCGGCTAAGAAGATATTTACTTAACAACACGTAAGAAAGACTTGCAGAGCTCAGGAAGCTCATTTATGGAATCTAATGGCCAGGCCTGTTTACCTCAGATGTCATGGGAGTAGCTGCATGATATAAAAATAATATTGTCTTTATACTGTACGTATGTGAACATGAACATACATGTACATATGTGTTACCATGCAAGTGTCACCAAGCATGTTCGTTAGACTGCATCATTTACATGATAACATGGTGTGCCTTATCCACAGAACCTCTTTTAACTCTACTCTTTTCAAAATCAAGACATAAAGAGCAAGAAAACTAAAACTTAAATTGTTTTTCTAAACATTTATCAAGCCAAATAGAGATTTTTGAGTTATCTTTGTTAGGCTGGAGAACTCTCCATGGACTGGCTTGCCAGCCTTCAGTAATTAATTCAAAGAACACATACAGCACAAATCCAAGAGCAAAGCTAATAACAAACCTCAATGTATGCAGAGGTCAGCACTGGGGGGGCGGGGGGGGAAGGACTATTTGGCATATGCAATTTCAATGTTTACCTTTGTACTTAGTTTGACAAGAATTCTCATTTCTGTTCATTTCTGCACTTCCAGTAAATGTCTTTAAGACTACTCTTACCTAACATATATCTGCCCTGATGCCTTGTCAGCTGGGCATTGCCATCTTACTGTGGCTGCTTGTTCAACCTTGAGCTGGCACTAACATTGGTTAAACAGTGAAGCACTGTCATAACAGTATACAGTAAAGAAAAATACAACTAGCATAGCAGAATAAGTCTCCCACATTATTTAATGATAATTTTGCGTCAGAGAGGAAGCATCAGGGTTTAGAACGCAGAAGAGTTTCTTATCTAAGAAAGCGTCATTGCACAAATTAAGGTTGAATTTAAATAGATTATCATTAAATTTGTCCAAAAGACTGTGCAGGCACATGTCTTCTGGCTTAAGCTGTTTATTTGGTTTAATTTAAACTTAAACCACTTAAATTGCTTTGAGTAAAACTGAAGTTTGCTTCTCTTAAAAGAAGTTTCACTGATTTTATCCTGTTTAAATAAAAGACAATTCAGATTATATGAGCACAACTTATTTGTTAGGAAAACCTGAAAGCAGAGAACATAAAGAAATGGAAATATTCTCCTAGTCAATCCAAGATTCATATTTAGTTAAAGTTTATAGGTATATCTCAACTCTGTAAGCAAACCAGCTTGGTTTAATGAGGTTAAATAAATGCAGGACAATGTTGCCAAAATAAAGTCATTGCAGTCAGCACTAAGGTGGCAAACCTCTTGAAAAAATCATGCCAATTTTTTGACTCAATGCTTAAACTAATATTTGAAGGAGTTCAGCAATGCCTAACCTGTTTCACAAGAAAGCATCTATCAGTTCACCTGAAATGTAGCAAGACTAGGCAGAGTAAAGGATAACAACTTCTTTGTGCTTGACAATCTGGACTACCAAGAAGGCTAAAGAGAAAAAAAAAGAGTTCACCAGAAGCAGAAAAAAAGACTAATTTCTTAACTAGCTCTAAGGAGAACCTGACTGGGGATCTATTCAGATTCAGGCTAAAATTATTTTGCCAGGTATTTCAGAAAATTTACAACACAAGCTGTGAATTATACAATGTGGAGTCTAAAGTGTGATCCTTCTCAATTGAAAAATATTGAAAACCTACCACCAGTCCCACCTAATAGAGGACATAAAGCAGCTGTACATCTCTGTGTGGTGTCCCTTTATTCAGTAGTTGGTTCTGTCCTAATAGATTTCACGCACAAGCATACAATCCTCCTTCCTATTTTCCTTACAGAAACAGGCAAGTACTCTAAAGAAATTCCCTTTGTGAATGACCTCCAAATGTGATGCACTTTAACCTTGATTTCTAAGCCCACTGCTCGTGCTGTTCTTGTTTGTTTTCCTTGGTATGACCCTCTTGTTGCTGTGTCACTCCACAGTGCCATTTCCTCTGTCCTTACCCTCTTGCTCAGTTTACTGACTCCTCCCTTTTGATTGAGGGAAACAGCCTCCTACTATAAGGGGAATAGGCAGATGACCTAATGGAGATCCTCCATCTCTAACTCCTATGAACAGTGCCTCTAAGTGCCTCTTTTGTTGGTTTGTTTGTCATCTCCAGCATTAATTAGGTTTTTAACAAGTGCATTGTTTGCTAGAATGGCATAAAGAAAAACATGTTAAAGCAACCAGCTGGATCTAGTTGACCTACAAATTCATCTGCCTGTTCCCTAAGTAGACATTCTTTCATGGCTATGTGATATGGTTATTGCTCAAAAAAAAGAAAGAAAGTCACCATAGTTTTGTCGTGTTTAGGCCCAGCTCTCACTGATCTTTTACACCACAGTGGCAATAAGAAAGGATATAAATGCTATTACATACTTTCCCCTGCCACTGTAAAAGGGCTTTGCTCTTAATCACAGGGAAGCTTGTTTTCAATACATTTTCTCTAAGAGTTCTCTTTGTTCATGTATTCTATAATGCCCCACAATAAATGAGAGTTTTAGGATTTTATAGTAAAGTTAACTAGAGCTATGGGATGCATTTTTGATGGCACTATTATACCAACAAACATAAGCCTAAGCACAATAAAAATTATTCTGCTTATTTTCCTCAGGGATTCAGTTATACTGCTATATTTTTTCACCTATGACAGCTGTACAGGTAAAGTACAAGTCTGATTTAAAGACATGTAAGATACAGCTTACAATTTATTTGTGAAATTTCCTGATGGTGGAAACTGCACGCAGATCCTGCAGCTGATGACCAAGGCAAGTGGCTTGATGCAATTACCAAACGATAATGTGAATTACATGAAAGCATACACAGCAGAAACAAATAAAAACATTGTCTGAAGAGTTACTGAGGGTTTAGAACTGGAAGCAGACAATTTAGTGCGGGTAGACCAAAGCTTCTGCGGTTCGCAAATAAATCATTGTAGACTCCTAGGGAAAAAAAGAAAAAAAAAAACAAACCAAACCACAGCACAGGCAGTGATGGATTCCAAAATGAGAACTGACTTACTTAAAGAAAAGAGCTAGCAGACAAAACCCTGTATTTATGGACATACTCTTGTTTACAAGCACCCTTGTAACTACAGTGGAGCAAAAAGAAACACGAGGTCAGGCCTGAATCACTGGTCTGTATAAGGGGTCACTTGTAGCTATTCTTAGAGTGCTTAGACCGTGTCCCATTTGAGTCCATTTTGCACTGGAATAGAGGTTTACATAAGACACTGAGCAATGATGAATCACACACTGAAAACAAAAGGTCGGGGGGGGGGGAAACTTTTAGAGAAGAAAGGAGTTACTTTTTTCACCAGAAGTCCGGTATATAGTCCAACTGGACATAATAAACCAGTAATTTACACAACTGGCTCTCAGATAACACTAAGTACAATAAAATATTATGCAACTGTACATGTGGTTGCTGGTCTGTAAAAGGCAGGCATATGCTGGCTTGATATCACATCTAGCCCTGATAACTTTGCATGGCCTATTTAATTCATCACTAAGTATCAAATGCCACTGGTGCAAAAGCGTAAGAAGCATGACTTTCTGTATTGTGTTAGGCTGTTAGTGCAGTTATTGCCTGTTCCTTGCTTCCCAAGCAGTTTGTTTAGCTGTTAAGTGTCCAACAGATAAAGCTGATAAAGCACATCAGCAGCTATCTAATGTGGGGATCTGAATGGGCTCAGTACTGCAGGTACACTCTGCCTGACTAGTCAGAGGAGAACTCTGTATAAAGGTGCTTCTCTACTACACTGGTCTTTTCAAATGGCTGAGCACAGTCCCTAGTTTTTGCTTGCAGGCAGAACTGCATACACCTAGATATGTGCTCTGCCTGGACGTTTGGCCATCGTGCTGCAGAAGGACCCAGACTTGAGCTTTCAAGGCTTACAGTGCATTGAGTGATCTAGTAGGTCTCTTTAAATTGGTGGGACAAGCCAGGGTAGGAAAAGAAAACCCAGAAAGACAGCAAGCCTTGTCCAGAGGTGTTGCAAAAACTGTGTTTTCTCCTGAGTTCTGATAGTAGGCTGGCCTGTACGATGAAAAAGTTATTTTTCCTGTTTGTTCCAGATAAAGAACTGAAATAATTGTTTAAAATCTTTACACTGTAGTACCTGGAAGCCTGGAAAATTAATACTGGCTCTGCAGTCACAACACCTCAGTGAAGGAAGGTAGAAATATCTGTCTCTTCTACAGAGAGGAAGTTTAGGCACAGATTGTCTCATCTGTATCACTCACACTGGTCCCTTCAGAGGATTTATTGGGAGGCAGACAGGTGCCAGAATAGGGCACGCACAGCTCCCCAGGAACTAGATCTATAGCTCTTCTTCCTTACAGACACATACACATCAGATTCATTACGGTTCTTCTCAAGGACAAGTGTAAATGAGTTCTGTGGTTTTGGCTGTGCACTGCAGTCACAGCTCTGCCCTATGCAAGCTGCTTGCATAACAGCACAGAGGTGATGCCTGCAGAAGACCTGCCTATACCAGCTCTAGTGGGTTTTAAGGCTGGTATAGGTGGTTTGAAGAAATGGGAGCTCTCTCCCTAGGTCTTACCAAAAAACCTGGGTTACACCCTTGTGATGTGTCTTTTGCCATGTATTCAAACACTGCCTCAATTTGATTTAACTGGACATAATTCAACAAAGTAGGAAGGAAGTTGAAGCTTTCCACTTGAAGTAAAGGGCACTAGGAACAGAGCTAACCCACATGGAAAATCCTTGGCATCTGTTTGAGGACAGCACCTATAATGACGTTCGTGTTCTTGTTCCAAGTAACAATGAACTACAGAGAGGGAACATATTTATTTGCACGACAGACATCCAGCTCTCAATATGCTAGGAGCTTTACAGTCTTTATGAGTTCTGGTGGGCACAATGAAAGGTAATAAGCATAATCCACTACATCAAGCAAATGTAAATAATCCCATGGAAGCATTCTAATGAGCTAAGAAAAGCAGAGCACAACTACAGTGTCACTGTACAGTGTCACGCATTACTCCCTCGAATGTGGAAAAATACCACAATAACACCCACAAGAAGCTGCTTTTCTTGATGATGTCTGCTTGAAAGAAGCAAAATATTTTATACGAGAGGCAAAGCCAGATACTCCACCTGCTAAGTCTATATTCAACTGTGTGAACACTCTAAAACAAGGAAAAAAATCATGCATTGTAATGCTCCAAAATTTTGGTGTTGCATTAAAGTGCCCTATACACTCTAAATACCCTGTGAGCAAGCCCTTCATCCGAAATCCCCTATCATTTGCTACAGTGCCCAGAGCAAACTGGATTCTGCCCAGGGAATTTCAGAGTAAAATAGCACTCAGCACATTAAAAGTGGCCTTGAAAGGGTATGGTTACAGATAAGGTATTCATAGAGGTGTCAGCATTAAGCACGCAAAGCAAACAGAGGCCCTTTGCCAAAATTATAGCATGGTAAAAGGTCATCACAAATCAAGAGTGATGCAGCCTCCATTAGAAAAATGTTAACTTTGAAATACTAAGAAATGGCACTAGTAACGAAGATAATGAACAGGCCTATGACAAGCAATGTAGGCTTGTCCTCCTGAGAGTTCATCTCTATCAATGCTGAACCAGCCCTGCTCTGATCAATAAATCTAAATTGACAAATGTCTTATTTAGAACACTCCCATTAACAAAGGGTTTTGCCCAGCTTCAACACACATCAATATCAATGCTCTTGACTAGAATATCTCGGTCATTTCTGAATTTTTGAAGCTAATTTTAAAACAGTTCAGAACTGGATCTGATTTCTTCACTGTTGAAATCCAGCCCACCTGGAAATGGCAGGACAGAACATTAATTCTATAAGTACATCACAATCAATATTTTGCACAACTGACACGATGAAATAATTGCACTGGATGCAGCAAAACCACTTAAGATCTAAAAGGAAACAATTGTAAATGCAACATTTTCAGCTTAATGGAGAACCAGAAAGGGATGCTGATGTTACTGAACTATCTCCAAGTGTCAAGAAGAGAATCAACCTGTAAATGCCAAAAATCATCTTTGAAAAGCGCTTGAAATGCAAAGGATAATATTACAAAATGAAGCTATTCTAATGGTACAGACACTTGTCAATATGAAAAAAAAAAAAAAGCCTAGACTACAGAACTCGTCCTTGGATTCTATAAAGAAAGCACTGTGTAATACTGAGGATGAAGCCTGGGCCGTGGCCTGGGCCACAGGACAGGATGTCATTTAAAAAAATGAAGAAGCACAGCCGTGTTAGAAGGATGCAGAAAGAGGAAAAAACGTGAATGGAACCAAACACTGTCAAAAAAGCCAATGGGTTTCCTTATGGTTACAGAAACAAAACAGTTCTCCGCACGGGAACTTTGGTTCTTTCACGCCCCAAACTGCACTTCTGATTCTGAAGACAGCTAAACCAGTTTAAGGCAGAGTCTGCAATTTAGCTCCTATGCAGGTATATTGAGGATATGGCAAGTGTTTAAATTTGCTATGAAGTTTTCTTCCCTATGTTGTTGTGATTAAGATTTTCCTTTACTTTTCGGGCAGGTGAAAAACTCCATGCATCAACAGAAGTTATGCTATTACTGATGATTTTAAGTGGATTTTATGTGATTTTTCATGAACTGCGTGATGATACACAGTTGTATAAAATCTTGTGGATTAATAGTTTTGTTGTAAGAGTAGAATATGCAATTTTTATGGTATATTTATATATTATATTCAAGATATAGTTATTTCCAGTTCACATTCTAGAAAATAAAAAAAAAAAAGGTCTTTTTTTTCAGTGCTTCCTATGGTTTTGCCAGTGTTTCATTTTCCACATATGAAAGGAAAAATCAAACAATTTAGAAAATTCAGTATCAAATATTAGGGAAGAGAAAACTACTGAACAGAACCTTTTCAAAAGTGCATTGAACTTGCACTCAGTTGCATTGCAAAGATGTAAAAACAAGACCTCATGAAATCATTTCAAAACCAACAAGAACCTGTTATTTTTTTAAAAGCCAGCAGTATCATAAAAACAGCAACTTTAAGAAAAAGATGTTGGAATCCCCGAGATATCCCCTTAACTCTCCCCTGACATTTGTAATTTCTCTAGAAGTTTTGACATACCGCTTCCCTTCCCGTGGTGAGTGACTACAGGTATAATGACCCTTGTTTGAAAAACTGTTCTTAAAATACATGTTAAGAAAAAAAAAAAAGTCTAGAAAAACCAGGATGTATCCTGATTATGAGAAAAAGGTGCCACCTTGAGTGTCCATTGTAGATGGGAAAAGAAAGTACAGTACTTAGAGAGAAGATGTTGAGAGTGTAGAAAGGAGGCTCAGTCCTCTTTCCTCGCTCAGCAGTAGACATTCTGGTAAACTCCAAAGGGTCCAAATAAAGTAGCATTGTGTGACAGGACTTGCACCAACATTACGGTTCAACCTCTTCTGTTAAAGAGCTCCACAAGATAACAGAGAGGAACAAGCATGACTACTGTACTAACATGTTAAAGAAACTGCCTTCTACAAAGAAATATGCCTATCCTGGTGACTTTAACAGACCATCTTTGCACAGAGCAAGCAGAGATCTGGACAAAAATGTCCTGATCCACACTACTGCGTCTCGAAGAAAAAATAAACTTTGTTCGTAACATTTTCTCCAGGACCATAGGAAAATCAAAGCTGGAAGGGGCCTCAGGAGGTCTCTACTCCAACCTCCTGCTCAAAGTAGGATCAGCTCTGAGCTCAGACCAGGTTTCTCAAGCCTTTATCCAGTTGGGTCTTGAGACATGGAAACTGCACAGCCTTTCTTGGCAACCTGTTCCCCTGCCCGAGTGTCCTTGTGGGGAGATTTTTTTCCATATATCAAGTCTGAACCTTTTTGTTTCAATTTATGCCATCGTCTCTTGTCCTCCTTCCAACAATACAGCATTGCTGAGGCTGGCACCACCTCCTTGATTTTTCTCTAGATTTTGGATGGCTGATATTACATCACCCCAAAGCCTCCTGTTCCCAGACTCTCAGCACCAAAGTTCTTAAAAAGTTCATTCTCAGTAAGGGTCATGCAAACTCAAGCATTTATTACAGAAGTGATGACTCCTAAGACAAAAGTATAAATAAAATTTAACAAGTGGACGTGATCTGTGGGGCACTCCACAACCTCCCTGGGCAGCCGGTTCCAGTGATCTGTCTGAACTCTAGTGGAAATTAGGACAACTAGAATTCCTTGTGGAATTAAACCCTATTCATACACCAGGAAAAACAATATGTTTTCTTTGCTTACTATAAGTGTTTTTATCAAATATCGTGTGAAATGCTCTATCAGACAAACTGAATTAGCTATAGCTGTGTATCTACTGAGAAGTCATATGCTGCGCTTCATTAATGCATCAGGTATACTCTAAAATAAAAGTTGGAACAAACTTCAGACCTCAAGGGAAGAAAGTAAATGAGTAACTCTGTTGGAAAGATGACATTAGTTACCAAAATCAGTAATAAACTATGGGCCACTATGCACAAAAGTCAGACAGGTAAAACTTCTTGATCGTTTTAAAGAGTTTCAATTATTTAGCTCATGATCATTCTTTTGGATCATTTGATATACACACCAAAGGGCAACATTAGGCCTTTCCATAAGCACAACACTGGATTTTCAGCTACATATATATAATAGTACCATTTTCAGCATACGGTAGTATTTGCTAAATTGCCCTTCTACAGCAGGTGCTCTATTTTATGAGGTAATATTACCTGTCTCTTTAAGGTATAAAGTCATAAAGTAATGAAATTGTTTCCAAGATAAATGGGACCACGCATTCACTTAGCCTATATAAGAACTGGAGATATTAAATTGCAAGTGTGTAATTAATCTTCTATGAATAACAAATTAGGGTCCCATACAACTTTGATTTATGCTGAAGTATCGCTGAAGTTCAGACATTCAAGATTAATATTATGCATTTAATCTCTACTTAGAGCCATCATGGCACTTGGATAGCCACAATTTACTATCAAAAGCCACAATCAGTACTGAATGGCTTGAGCTCATAGATGAGCTTATCTAGCACTGTGGAGTACATAATACATCACTGTAGTGACATGAAGATGCCAGTCTTTATGTGCATGGCCCAAGAAGTCTAATTGTGCAAATCTTCCAAACAGAATTTACCCCTTAACTCCTTCATTTTAACACCAAACCTCCTGCCTTCGAATATCCTAATAATCTGCACTTTGCTATGATTATTCAGTTAAGAAAATGGCATGCTGTAAGGAGGGAATGAAAACAATGTCTGTTAAAACGGCTGAATAAATTCAGAGTAAATGAGCGCTTAGTGAGCTGATTTACCTCCTTGCCTAACATTGCCTTCCCAGGAATAAATTAATCACTAGTGATTTCCAATCAAATTATTTTCATCTATCAAATTAAACCAAGGATATGGCCTATGGACTGGTTTAGCAAGACAGTAACTGTGTTAAAGCTACCAGATGATTGATTTTGCAATCTTCTTTTTTTTTTTTAACCTATCACTTTACTGTAGATTTCAATACTCAATTTCCATGGGAAAAAAACCCAGAATATCCCCTCGATGACACAACGCTGTGAGCGCTAGGCCTGTCAGTAACAATCAGTGCAATAAGTAGACAAGGCAGGACTGCAGAAACCAGAGGTATAATTCCTTTCTTATACACAACATCCCTTTAAACAGGCCAGAAAGAGAAGGCTGAGGTTGGGCTGGAAATGGTTCAAAGAGAAAGAAAGGGTTTGTGACTAAAAGCAGGAAATGATGAAGGGGGAGATGAATAAGGAGCTGTAATAATGCTGTTGCTTACCGGTGCTTTTATGAAGTTACTGGGTTTTGCATAGGCATTGTGATAATCAAATGATAATTTCCTGCACCTTTGATATATTCTCTACAAATACACAATGACAGCCATAGCCCTGAAGAGCTTACAGGCTGAACAGATGAGGCAAATAAAGGGTAAAGGCTCAAGACAAAACAGACTTACCCAAGGCTACGCTACTTACAGGCCACAAGAGTGTACTGTTACTGATGTAGGAGTATTTCATGCTGCCTTTTCCACAGTAAAAATACAAAGCAAAGTTTTGTGCAGGTGAGAAGAACCAAATGAGATCTCATCACTGCTTCAGAGCAAACAGACAGGTAGGTCTATGGCTTGCCTGCTTTTTTCTCATGGGCATGCCAGAGCATTACTGCTAGGTGCTGGATAACACCCTGGATGCTGAGGTACGTTAAAACTGATATAACATTAAAACTGATATAAACCACAACAGTCTGTCTCACTCCTTGCCACGCTTGCATTCAGGCCTGAAGTGTTCTGTCTGGGGGTAGCTGCTTAGGCACTTTCAGATCAGTTTTGTGCCATGGCTGGTCTGCCACTCTCCAGTTGCAGAAAGTGCAAATGGGACTAATCAGAGCCTTCTAAGGCTCCTCCAGAACACTAACCCATTCTAGTCCTGTCATCATCAGTAGCACCTACAGCACTGCTAAACGCACCCAGGAGAGAGCAATGTTGATGAGACTTAGGATGAGATGAGAGTAACACTTGTCATCAATAGCAGAGAGGAGCTAGGGAGGCACCTGCGAGTCACATACCTGTTGTGACCATATTCCGTCTGTTATAGCTACCCAAGCAGGGCATATAACTCGTTGTTACCTCTGCTGTTAACTTTGGCATCAGGCTGCAGCTGTTGAGTTCAGTCAGCCTGGCATAGACCTTCTTCAAAATCCAAGAATTATTCTTACTGCAGCTGTTCTACAGGGCATAAAGTTGCTGTGATGTTCCCTCAATCTAACTGAAAAGCCCCCATACTATCTCCCTGCCCTTTGTCTTGACAGGGAAGACTTCTTTTTAATCCCCAGATCAGCCTCACTAAGCAGAGGAACATAAACATGATATTTATAAAGACAGTTCCCACAGATGGTCAGCTCTCACACAAGTGTTCTGTACTGACAACTCCTCTTCCAGTATTTGAAGTTAGTTCTGAAATTACTCAAAACCTCTAAATACAGTTTACTGGGTTTTACCCATAGTCTATTTTAGTACAGTGGCAAACACAAAAACTGTAATAAACTCATAGGCATAAAAAGGCGTGGTGTCTGCCAGGAGACCGTACCCTTAGCAGTTTTTTTTTCTTTTTAATCATTAAGAGTCCTGTGTTACAAATAAACAGTAAGAAATTCCCCCCCTCGAGGAAAAGATGCACCTTCCCTTCCCCCTCTTCTCCCTCCCCACTCACTAGTTCTTTTCCACACGTTCTGCCTGCAATGAAAAGAACATGGAAAGAGAAAGAATCACACACCCTGATTCCGAATCTCAACAATAAATCTCTCGAGGACAGAAATCTCCTTCGCAAAGCATGAAAAAACAGATAAGAGCATGAAAATCCATAAACACAAATCAATACACTACCGCTTCCCTTGTTTGCCCGGGAAAAGTCCCTCTGCTACTCCTCATCCCACCGAAGGATGGACGAGGGGATTCTGGCAGGAAACCTGCTCCGCTTACCTTGATCATGCTGCCAAACGGGGGGGTTTCTCCCTGCCGCGGCGGAGCGGGCTCTCGGCGGGCCGCCAGTCGTTTCGGGCAGCGCTGGAGCCCCGCGGATCGGCGAGCCCCCGGGGGCGGCTCACGGCAGCAGCGCGCTGCGCGGAATCAGGGCGGCCCGATCCGCCTACGGGCACCGCCGGGGCTGCTGCTGCTTCTGCTGCTGCCGCCGCCGCCGCCGCCGCTTGCGGGCTCCGATTGCATCAGCGGGCAAGGGCGGCGCGCACGGCGGCCGTCGCCGAGGAAAGCAGCGAGGGGCTGCGGGCCGCCCCGCCTGGCTCCTCCTGGCGGGCACGC
>JAAGNO010008434.1:71752-96861 GCA_033439905.1 Ceryle rudis | reverse complement strand
GGGGAGGCTGGGCCGGGCCAGCCCCGGCCGTGAGGCGGGGGTGCCGGGGCCGCCGTCCCGGGCAGCTGTCGCGCTCCGTCGGCTGGGGCCGGCTTGTTTACCCCCGGTGTCAAATATAGCTGCTGCGCCAGGCTCTGCCCTAAATAGAGCACGGGGCTGCTTGCGGGGCCCCCGCAGACCCCGACTGTCAGGGGGAGAACAAAGATACACATGCACGCACGAATACGGGCTGACCTAAATGTTGGGTCATTTCATACTCTTCTTTCCTCCCAGCCTTGCTTCAGGGCTTTATTTTTTTTACCTGTGTCTGAAGTCTCAATCGCCCTGGGTGGGAGATGAAACCGTTGCAAGTGTTTTGGTTTGGGTTTTTTTTTACCGTTATTCTAAAACGTGAGACTATGGCCATTTCCCTCTCCACCCCCCCAAGTGGAGCTGTGGTGTAATGGTTAGGTTTCTGGCGCCTCTTGGTTTATTCTGAGGCTTTTTCTGGGGATTTCACCCTAAAAATCTTAGGTTTAAGGTGAGATACTGAAAGAACAGTGGGGGTGAGACAAGGTGCTTTAGGCACATCCCCCCCTCCTTGTGCTTACATGTATGTTCCTTCAATACCTTGCATCTCTTTATAGAGCAAAAGGTTGATTTTGTTGAGCTCTTTTTTTTTATTATTTTTGGAGAGGACGGGGCTGGAAGACTTAGGTAACAGTCAGCAGCATCTTCCCATTCAAGAGTGCTCATCCCGTGCTCCCTTGGAGCCTGGCAGGAGGCCCGGGAGAGCAGAGCTGGCTTTGGGGGACTGCCGAGACACAGAGGCCTTGAAGGTGCTCTGTAGGTTTGGTGCAGCAGGGAGAGGCTTCGCTCCCCCGCGGCACGAGCGTTTCCAGGGAGTACCTCATCCTGCTCCATCCACTGCTGTTGCAGGCGTTTGTTTACCCTGATTGTGGTTTAGCTAAGAAAGGATGTCGTGTGCGGTGCTTACATTCAGGCTTTTGTGGTCAATGGGAACAAGACTTGTTTCCTGAGCAGAAGTACTGATGTTAGAGAAGAGCACGTCCAGCTACTGCCTCAGTTCTGCTGTGAGTGTGCGACATGACAGTCAAATTGGTTACCACCTATTGTCAATAAATGGGTGTAATATCAACCAGGGTGGGGAAGGAGAAGACTGAATGAGAGTTCATAGACAGCCCTAGGTGAAAGGTGCAGGTTGGCAGTCTGTTTTGTTATTTTTCCCCAAGCCAAATATGAGTCCTGTCCTAGTAAGTGGGTGGTTCAAGCAATTCCCAAATGGCCAAGGTTTGACAGATTGTGATAATCCTGCTGCTGAGGTCTTGTGCGAGGACAGTGGAAATGCAGGTAGGCTCCGTATCCCTGGCACACCTCCAGCATCGTTTCAATTCCCTGGGTATCATTTGTATCATAAATGATATTTTTCTACCCATGTGGGGATTGGGTGGAGACGGTTGCAATAACTAGTGGGTGACAAGGGTGCAAGAGGGGAGATGGTTGTGTAGCCATCCTGATACCATTCTGCACAGTGCTTTTCCCTTGCAGAGAGATTGCCGCCCCTTCCTCTGCAAAGCTGCCACCTGACAGGATGGCACCTGGGATGGCAGATGCTGTCGCCAGGTAGGGTAGTCTTTTCCGTCACCCTGGGCATGGTGAAAAGCATGCGTTGTGCTGTCTTGATTACCAGCACCCAGAACAAGAGAGCGCACGTGAAGCTAGATATGAAACATGGCCTGGGTTGTGCATCACGCTGTGCTCTGTAGGCTTTCACCGGGGCAGTGTGAGGGTGGGAGCTGCCCTGTCTGACTGGAGCAGACTTTGTTGTTGGGAGTGGTGGGCAGTTGTTCTGCATGGTGGTTGGAGGGCAGTCAGGGCACTGCTCCTTGGCTTGGCTGGCTTGTAGGAAGGAAAGAGGTACCCAGGGATGAATCCAGCCTCCCTGCTTCCTCTGCTTTCCTCTGGAGCTGGTGGGGCTGAAGACAGATGAGGCTGGTCTGTGCATGGCAGATGCTATGGTGTTGCTGGTTGGACAGGTAGAGGGATTGCTAAGGGCCTGGGCTGACCTGCTGCCATATTGTGCCTGATCCCATGTGTATCCCTCAGTTAGACGGATCCTTCCTGCGATAGGCATCCTCCATTCCCAAGGCAAGGAATTGCCATAATGGAGTGTGTCAGCACTTTTTATTAGAAACCAAGTTAAGATGTATTTCCTCCGCCAATATTTTCAAGTGAAGCACTATACAGATAAATGGTCTGTCTGTCAGGTTTTTGTTTGCTTGTTTTAAACAAACAGCATCAGTCTCCTCCCCTAAGCTTCCCCAATGACCAAGTGGCGTTGACAAATAGTTCCTTGTTCTTTGTAGCTGTCGCGTTTCATATGCCTTTCATGTGCTTCAACAGTTAAAAAGATGGCTTTGATTGCTGGCCAAATTAATTTTTTTTTTTTTTAAGTCAGGCAGTAATATCTAATTCTATATTCAAAAAAAAAGTGAAGGAAATTAAATTACACAGACAAAACCATCTTCTTAATAGGGGGAAAAAAAAAATCTCTGAAGCCAGGAAATTGATAGTTGTGATGCTCTGTCTACCATTCACCCACTGTGTTTAGGTATTGTGGCATAGATTAATACCATTGTTGATTTACTGTTTAGATAATGGTAACTCTTACAGGCATCAGCCCCGTTGAGAGCCCATGCTTCAAAGTGCCATACAATTGTCTAATGAATAATAGTCTTTGTCCAGAAGAGCTTCATGTGTTGAGAGATACATTGAGATCACAAGCTGTTCTTTGGTCACCTCTAAAACACCTTATGTGCTCATGGTCCTGCATTTGCTGATTTCAGTGATGTGGGGCTGTGGGGTTTGGGGCTGAAGACAAGCTTGCTGTTCCTGCTCTCCTCCAGAGTGAAACTAGGAACCACACCGAGTCTTCTGCAGCTTCAGCAGGCTGCTGGGCTGCTCAAAGAATAACGTGGTGTAGATGGGGTTTGGCTTTCTTGCTTTTCCTCTGCTCTCTCTGTCTTAATGTTAAACCTCAAGCTCTGGCTGAGGGCTGTCATGGATGTGTGTGCACAAAGTTCAGCATGATGGCCTTCCAATTGCCCCTGTAGGCGTTTCTGTCACAGGGTGCTGCAGGAATAGCAAGGCATCAGGTGGCAGATACGTATCATGCCATTCTGAAGGTACCACCAACACCACCCCACCTTGCCAGTGTCTCAATGAGAAGGTGCACGTGCTGTTGTTCCTGCGGTACAGCATTGTAAAGTAATTATTTCCTACTGTAAGACACATTTACAAACAGGTGATGATCATGCCCCCATGATCCTTCAACTCTCAATTTTCTGGTAATTCTGTCTTTAAATCCGCTTGCTGGAGCCTTTGATCACACAGCTGAGCTGTCGTTGATGTTTCTGACAGTTGACATCATGAGGGAGAGGGGAGCTTAGGAATCTTAACATTTCTTTTGTGATAGCTTGTTTTCTAACAAAACACTCCACTGAGGATTTTCCATCATAATATAACAGGGAGCTTTTCCAGAGCACTCATATTTAGGGAGAAGCTTCTGTTTCCATTGAGCTTTTCCATTCACTAGCAGATTATTTCACGGCTGCAAAACTGGACTTCCTCTGTTTGCTGCCTTCCTCTACTCTGCTGTCTTTTTACCTAAGCTTCCTACCTCAGGACAGCAGCAGAGACAGCCAGGTCAAGAGCAATCAGATATACTAAATATCCTGTGCTACTGGGCATGTTTTGCAACCAGGGCGGTGTCAAAGAGTTTTAGAAACTCTAGACATACGAGACTGCATTGCTGCTGCTTTCATCGTCACCCTCTCCTAGGCTGGTCCTTGGAGGCTGTCTCAAAGCAAGCAGCAGCGCTGTCCAGCAGCAACGTAGAATACGGTTTAATCAAAAGAAATGTAGCGATGCAGGGATGTACTTGTGAGAGGGCACTTAGATCTGACTGCTGAGGTTGTGTTGAAGGTGACATGTCCAGGAGTGAATGGGGGCCTCCAGTGCTGACAACGCAAGGTGCCCTGCCAGTGTGTTCCTATGCTGCCGACTGGTGAAAGCTGTTTTCCCTCTCTTGGCCAGAGTGGGGACAAAAGCAGGGAGAGCTAGAGCATGCCTGTACCCTGCTCTGTGGTCAGGCTGCAAGCTCACTCTGGGTGTGTCCAGGCTCCCCTCAATGCAAGTAGTGGTATGTCACTAGGGTCCAGGCAGGCTGTGAAACCCACCACTGCCCCAGTGCTGCAGCTCCCCACACCCAACCTTCGGGAAGGCAATGCTGCCTCCACCATGCACTGCTGGCCCACCCTGGTTGTTGACAGATGGGGGTGTGGAGTCATGCTCCCTGTGAAGGAGTTGCCCTTTTGCCCTCCATACTGTTTGCTGTCAGGAAAATTTCTTTGAGGCATTAAGGCATAGTCTTGGTTTACTGCCTTGAGGTGAACCTTCCTTGGTGGGAAGTAATATCTTGATGTTAAGCTTAATAAGAACCTTTATCCTCTTCCGTGATTTTGGTTGGGATTACTTGGTGGGCTTTGAACACGCTTGTTGGTTGGGAAGAATGAAGGTGAATATGTGTCTCTGTGTAGCTGGACGACACTGTTAAATGATCCAGGGGGTATTGCAGGATTCACCACTGCAAGAGGCAAACCTGTACCTGCCATCCTTGTCAATTGTACCTTGCTTTCTAAAGCCTTTCTGCTCCTGTCCCACCCCTTGCAGGGTCCTGGCACAGTGGCACATGTGTCCAGGTGGTGGGTTCAGCTTGCTTTTCAGCCAGATTGGTTCCTGGTCCTCACTCGTGGCATAGCCACACAAACGTTTACACCAACAAAAAAGGGAGAGCTACAGCAGAATGGGAACAACCAACCAGAGGCAGAAAATGTTCAGGTTGGCTTAAGAAGCCCTGCTTCCACCTGCAAAGCTGCTGCCTGAATTGCCTGCAGCAGTTACGGCTTGGAGTTGGTTCAGCCTTGAAGTGTGCTCTTGATGAGGTGGATAGAACTGAATGCAGATTAGTTGAAAGGAACCTAAGAATGATGGGGTCTTCAGTGCACTTCTTAAGCTATTAAGAGGCACAAGAATCAGCAGGAAAAAAAAAAAGACAAAATATTTTTTAATGTAAAATCTTCCCTGAACATGCACAGGGGTCAATCCTGGTTAAAAAAAAAAAAAAAAAAAAAAAGAGAGAGTCTAAGGCAAGCTGTTTCTCAGCGCAACATGCCGAATGGACTCAGGTTCTTCAAGAAGAGAATAAAATGAGAACTTCCCCACTGCTCTCAGTTCTTTCTAGTCCCTTGAAAGCTTCACACTAGCACTCAGCACTTCGTCAACAGCAATCTCTCCATGCTGAAAACTTCAGACTGCATTCCCTGGCAGTGCAAGTGGGAGCAGTGCCAAGTGTTTTATTAGGTTTGCACCCACGCAACCCACTAGCAGGGGAGGACCTGGCTCCTTGTCCTGATGAGGCCATAGCGGGCTAAGTTTGTGCTGCTGCCCTGTGCTCACTGAAGGTTCTGTGCTTAGCCAGTATGTGAGTCCTGGACGGGCTGCTTGCCTTTGGGCTAACTGGGGTCCGCTGCATGAGGACCTGAACACCAGAGTGAGGTAAAGCTCTTGTTGGTGTTGTCTTCAAGGTGCAAGGCAAGATGGGTTTCTGTGTGTGGTTTTTCCTTTGCGAAGGATCCTGATGAGGAATAATGATGTTCTGCTGCTTTGGTTTTGGTAGTCCCCAGGCAAGAATGAACCTTTCAAAGCTTGGGTGATAGGAGGCAAGCAGAGGAGATGCTGCTGGAGTGGGATGTGGTGGGGTATTCTCCTGTCTAAGCATCCTGGAGATGAGTGCACTAGACATTGCCTTCACATAAATTACCACCTGCTCTGACTCTGTAGGCATCACTTTTTCCTTCCATTTTAACCTTCCAGAGTGGTTTCACTTCTTCTAGTAAATGTTTCCTTTCCTTTAACTTAAATAATCAATCTCCCCAAAGCTGACCTGACAGATGTTTCCCCTGCAGTGACCCTGTGTGCACAGCACACTTCATGAAACCCTGGCTTCTGTGGGGAAATGCAGCACCAGCAGTGACCCTGCTGGTGTCCCAGCTAAAAATAAAGCTTGTCCCTCCTGGCAGTGTTGGGGTTTGCTTTTAAGTAGGTAGGCAGTTTTACCCATTGGCTGCACTGTGCTCTTGTGCCAGGCAGAAGGCACAGCTTAACCTTCAGAGCACAATGGAGCTGCTTCCCCTCTGGAAAATTGCACCGGTGAAGGTGAGAAGATGCTCATCTGCACTCAGTGCATCTACGTCATTCAACAAAAAACTGCCAGCTTGCCTGTTGCCTGCCCAGATCCATCTCTTTGCTGCTGCATGTATTCTAGTGAGTCACCACCCCTCCTCTGCTTTCTCCCCCACTTCCCTCACAGCTCCATGCCTTCTCCTATGAAGAAAGGCTGAGAGTTGGAGTTGTTCAGTCTGGAGAATAGAAGGCTCTAAAGAGACCTTAGTGGAGCCTTTCAGTACTTAAAGAAATATGGGATAATCTTTTTAGCAGTGTCTGTTGCAACAGGACAAGGGGTAATGGCTTTAAACTAAAAGAGAGCAGATTCAGACTAGATATAAGGAAGACATTTTTAACAGTGAGGGTAATGTAACATTGGCCCAGGTTGCCCATAGAGGTGGTAGATGCCCCATCTCTGGAAACATTTCAGGTTAGGTTGGTTGGGGCCTGAGCAACCTGATCTAGTTGTCCATGCTCACTGTAGCGGGGTTGGAGTAGATGACCTTTAAATGTACTTTCCAACCCAAAACGTTCTGTGATCTATTATTCTAGCTTCTTAGTCTTTCAGCAACATCCCTCACATGTTCACCCCCCCATTTATCCTCTGTGTGTGACTTTCTGCCTGTCTCTTAGGTCCATTTGAGCTTGGCTGCTGGGACAAAGCAAGAGGTTGGCCCAGACAGGAAGCAGATGCTCAGTTAAGAAGGGTCTTTCGAGCTTTCACTGTACATGCACATTAGTGAGTTTCACAAAACTGGTGAGGTTGAAATATGCTCTGGGGTAAGAGGAGGGATGCATTCTGCATGGCAAATCTATGGCTATTTTGAGGGTTTCCATGCACATCTATTTTTCCTTTGAGACTTCCAGTCCTCACCTTACTTCTTCTGTCATTGACTTCCATAGATAAAAAAAATGCACAGCATAGAATTTAAGAAGCTTCCAGTGCTCTCTAGATAAAATATCCTGACTCTCAAACCCTTCTGGTGGTGGTAGTCTCACGCTTCTTTTGGCCTGGTTGATCAGGTCTGTCCCTCTGACTGAAGCTGATTTCCTAGAGGAGGCTGATGGAGGGGGACATGGTAGTTTTGCTTGGTTCTGCAGTATTCCAGAAACCTCATCTACTTACCATTGCAGAGAGCATGAAGAGGTGGCATGATCATAATTTGCAAGTATAGATCCAACATCTATGAGGACCAGCAGGCTGGCTGTAATCACCTTAGACAAAAGGGTGGTGGTCTTTCAGATGTCGCATTCCTATGCACTTCATGAAAGGTGTTGGTTTGCTGAGCAGCTGGCCAGCACAGGGGCTCGGAAGGGGCTGCAGTCTGTGCTGCCTCTTGCTCGGCTGGTAGCTGAATATGGGAAGGACCACAGGGGTGCCGTGGGAGGAAGGGTCAGGGGAAGGGTCATGGAAGTGTTTGTGTGCTTGTCTGCAGGGAGAACAGAGGGCAGGGAGGGTGAGCAGAGGAAGGATTACTGCAGAGTGGAGGGTTGTTTGGATACAGGGCTTGAATTCATTGAAAAACCATGTTTATTCATTTGTCTGCTCATTGAGCTCCCAGAGCGAAGCAGATTCATTTCAAGGCTTTGCTCGTCTTTAAAAGTGACGATCCTTTTGTCAAAGACCTTTTGTGCTTGTTGTTTTACCTGTTTGTGTCACTGACCTGAATGAAATAGTGATGGTGACTGTGTCCAGGGTAACGCTCTCCCTGTCCCACTGCTTCTCACCTGCTGGTGTTTGGGGACTGTTGCCCCTGTTCTGAGCAAAGTGTTTCTCTGTCGCTTGTGACAGGTTTCCCAGATGGCAGGAGTTACTGTCATCAACGATGGCAGGAAGAGCAGGGTTTATGGCACCACCACAGAAAGAACTATGGCTGGGCAGGGGAGGCTTTCTGGGCTGAGGAAGCAGGGGACAGTGTCTGAGTGGGGTAAAGGTGTGAAAACAGCTGTTCATTCCTGCCTTAGCTGTTGGTCAAGTCCGTCCTCCACTGAAGCTCCCAGTAAGAGAGGGACCCTGCAATTTTCTTGCCTTAGCCTTGTCTTAGGAGAGATTTAGACTTCAAAGAAAGTAAAGCACATCTCAGTTGTAATCTTCTATTTGCAGAAATGGATGGAAAGAGAATTTCCGCCGTGCCTGAAAGGGACTCAAAGTCTTCAGTAGAACAGGTGGAGCTGTGGGACTGCTAGCATTCCTAATGGAGGCTGTGCCCCTCAGTGGCAAGATAGAGGTGTCCTCTCTCTTTACCTCAGTGGCTTTAATAGACCATTCAGCAGGTGGCTGCATGGAATGAACATGTTATCTGAGCAACATTAAACCAGTGACTCCTGTCATTGCCCCTCCAGGATGAGGTACTTCAGGATGCTGATCCAAGATGACACTGGGCACGTGGTGGAAAATAGAGACTCCAGGCCTGGTGTGCTGGGGTCTGGGGTTGTGGGAAGGGGGGAATGAGGATTTTATCTTTCCCTCATCTCGTTTCAGTGCATTTGGCTGATGTGGTCATCTCCCATGACTCAGCTGCTCCTGTTGGCAGAACTAGTTGTAGCAAATCCAGGGCCAGCATGGAGCACTGGGAGGAGGGAGAAACCAGGGTGGGATGGACAGGAGTACAGTTGGTTTGGAGGAATGAGGAACATGTGCCCTGGATGCTATGTGTGATGTGAGTTACAAAAAGGAAATAGAGCAAGCTTTCCTGCTGGAGGTTTATGTTATATGAAATGTTGCCAAAGCTCCTCAGGCAGCTCTTCCAGTAGAATAAGCTGGCTCTCCGGCCTGGGGCTCAGTGGACCTATGCTGACCAATGCTAGAGAAAATCTGTTCCTCAGGATTCTCTCTCTCTCTCTCAGCAGGCTTCACCTGATGGTATGCAAGTTGATTGGGCTGGAAAGATAGTCCTCATTTTAAGATGACAGTTTTTAAAAGGAGGCTTTTGGAGGGAAGGGTTAAAGGAGGGAAGCTGGTGTAAGTGCTCTGAATACAATGAAAATGCTGTTTCTCCCACTTTGGATATAAACTGCAGCATGATTATTATGTACTTTGCTAGGAAATTCTTCTGATACATGATACCCTGCATCCAGTTTTCAACTGTGCCTCACTAGTATCTAAGACTTGCTGACTACTGGGAATTAGGACTGTCACTGCAGACATGTGAGAATTGGCAAGGGAGGAGCCTCATCTTTTTCAGACAGGGTGCTTTGTTGTTTGCACCACTCCCAAACTGACATACATATATAGATAATCTTGATTTTTTTGAATCTCCTTGAAGGATCAAGTCACATCACCTGTGCCTTTTGGGTGTGGGACCTGCCCAGTGCTCTTGGCAGGAACCAGGAAATAAACTTCATGTCTTTCTTTGGAGAAGACAGCGGCGGCCTCTTGTAGTCATCTGTTTGGTTTTCTGCAGGAGTTTTAAATCATGCTTAGGTGTCCAGTGGAAACTCTGTGATTTCAATGTGGTCAAGGTGTCCAAGTGGGTTAAAGACCTGCTCCATTAAGCTTCTAACTACGCTGTGAAATCTGGTCTCTCTTTCAGTGAAATATTTGAGACACATTGAGGCCATGAATCGGGGCAAAGGGGGAGGTTAGTGCTGTCATAGCAGGGAGAAAGAAAATGTGGGTATTGAGGATGAGTAGCTCCAGATGATATTTCAGATAACCTACCCTTGACAGACTGGGGCAGCCAGGCAGGGAGGGCAGACCTGCAGTTGAAACATGGACCAAAAGGAAAAAGGTGAATAATCTTGTCTAGTAATGCCTTAGTGAGGAAGAAATCTCTGCCTGTCTTTGCTCTAGAGATCAGAATGGCATATGGCTTTATACAGCCCATAAGGAAAGCCATCAGAGGGTTGGGGGAGAAGAAATGAAGGTGGGGCAGCAGATAGCCCGGAGATGCTTCCACTTACTGTAATTGCCGTAGCAGCTCAGCTTCCACTGTTTGTTGTCCATGTCATCTCTGCAATTACCATATAGTAAATATGACTTGAGTCTCTAGCAAATAACGGAGCTAATATTAAGAGAGAATCTGTAAACAGCTAGTGCATAAATGAACAAAGAGCAATAAACAGCCTGGGCTTATGAAGAATGAATTAATCATGGTAGATGCGAGGATTTGTTTTTTAAAGCAGTTGCAGTATTAGCAGCTGAAAAAACACCAAAGGATTAAGATATCCAGGTTGTCAATAAGAGATACACAGGGATATAGGTCAGTAAAGGGTGAGGGTGCTGTATGAAATCTTATTTGATAACTGTATTCAAATGGATGAATTTACAGGTTTTGGCACCTTCTGAGTGAAGTGGGAGGTATTTTGAGGATAACCCATAGCTCAGTGCATTTTTCATGCCTCCTGCTGTGCTCAGATCTGCAGAAGCAGTGAATGCGTTACCGCGTTTTTCCCTTGTCTCAGCTGGGGATCCTGACTTTTTGGTTGAAACTCTGGAAATCTCCGCTTTCGTTCCACACGTGCCAGTCAGCACAGCGCTCCTCGCACAAATCCAACTGTGCTGGGGACGCAGCAGATGAGCGAAGAGTGAGTGAGCCACACATTGAGCTTCTGTGTATCAGTCTCGATTTAATCTTTGTAACAGTTCAGTAGCTCATGAAAACCCGGTGTGCAGCAGAGCTGAGGGGTGAGACTTCACTGCCCAGGCTCAACTTTCCTGCTCCAACAGGAGCAGATCTGCTGCTGGTGTCAGTGGGAGCAGGCGCTGAGGTACAGCTCTCCCAGATCCCCAGCTGCTTCTGTCCGCCTTGAAGATGGAGAACCAAGAGGCAATGAAGATAAATTATTAAAGGGCAGCCTGGGCTAATTTATAAAGATTAAAATAAATTTGTGTGCTTTGGCCAAAGAATAACTGCGGAGGAGAACAGCTATTTACAAGTATCTGAAGCATGTAAATCTCAGACAGGGAGGAGAATGGTTGAGAGTGCTCCAAGGACAGGATAATGAGAACTAGCAGCATAAATTTTCTTAATTTCATCCTAAATATAAGGAAGATGGCTAAAACCTCTGAGATAAATTACATCATGGCAGAGTCTCTATGGGAAATTGTGGAAATGCCATCACTTGGGTAATTTAAAACTGGTCTGGACAAAGTGCTAGGAAATAATGTTCACAAGGGGAATAATGCAGCAGTGGCCTCTGATACGTGGACCAGGCAACTCTTCTGGCTCTGATCTAATTCTGAAATTAGTGAAACCTGTGCTAACTGGGCTAAGTGAGAGCCTTTCCTATCTATCCCATTTCTGTGTCCGTGGCACAGAGGAGTGTAGAAGCCTTCAGTCTAACGCGACAAATGACAACCGCTTCTTCACTGTGGTGGTAAAGATGATTTCTGACATGTAACCTCTCCTCTAACCCCTCCTCTCCCCTCCCTGTTTTCTGCCCAGTTTTCCACTGCCCCATTTGTGCCGCTTCTGCCTCTATTTACTTTTTAAATGTTTTATTTCTCACCAAGCCAGGAGTGAGCCCTTCTGAATAGAATTGTGGAGAGCTTATGTGGCATTTTTGGTAAAAACTCATTTTTTGCTTATTTGGATGAAAAAAAAATCTGAAGTTTTCTTTTTTATTTTTCATTAGAGGAGAAGTTAAGAAAGAAACCAGCCAGTTCTGGAGTACTGGAGCAGTGTGTGCCCCAGGTGCCGGGTTTACCACCTAGTGTGGCTGGCTGGGAGCTGTCCCAGGAGCCCATGAACCAGAGAACTGGTGCTGGCTACTTCTTGCATCAAATCCAGCTCATCACATGGTTTGTTTTGTTTGCCTCAAATGAGGGTTTTCTGTCAGAAAACTTGTATTTTTCTTAACTAATTCTGGATCTAAAGAGTATGAGATAATATTACAACATCTTTTCCCCTCTTATTTACCACTTAGCCTGCTTCTTTGTATGAATAACTACTCTCTCTGCAGCACAAATGCATTGTTGACAACAAATCCTGGGGTCTTTAATTGTAGCTGTTGCAGATCTGTCACCAGAGTGCTAAAGAAGTGTCACGAGTTGCTGCTGTCATCTTTCCTCTAGGATGCTGTGAGTCACTAGGTGATAAGTTGCACTCTGATGGTGGCACCTGAACCAGCAGTATAATATGTCCATGAAGCAGGAGCAGTAAATAACACATCCTGTGTGCTGCCACAGGCAGTACATAAAATATCTTTTACTGACAAGTCTTCCTCACAGTGCTGGAATATTTTTTTTTTTTTTTGACCGCCCCCACCTCCCCCCAGGTCTTTGCTGCTCTTTGTAAACCAGCAAGAGTGTGATGAAAAACAGTGCCTTGAAGGCTGTGTCAGAGGAGTCAGTGCCTGTTGCAACCCCACATATTGTTGGGTGGCTGCTCCAGGTTGTCTCCATCAGCTTGTCTCCATGGAAGAGACAGGGTCCACTGGGTGGGTGACCCAAGAACTCTACTTCTTTATTTCCCTTGGCCTCCTAAACCTCAGAGGAAGGACTTTTGACGTCCTCACTGGGCCCTTCACATCACAGGCCTAAAATCAAGGGTCTGAAGAGTGCACTTGAAAGTACCCACCGTCTCAGTTTGGGGCTGTTCAGACTGTGAAGAATGGTGTGTTCAGATGTGCACCTGAAGGCTTTAACTGTGTTTAGAAATGCCTCTAAATGCAATAAAAAGACTGACATTTGAAGATCTGCCTCTAAATACACAATGGAGGCTTCCCAGCAACTTCCAAAAGTTCACAACAGTGACTTTTTGCCAAATATATGTGTGGTTGCCACCAAAGCACTACAGTGAGCTTCCAGTGCAGTTTGTACACAGGCTGAGTTTGTTCTGTTTTCTCATGCACTCACACTGGATGTGACTGTCATGAGTCCATACTTGCACTTTTTTACTTTTTTACTGTGAGAGTGACAGAACACTGGCACAGGTTGCCCAGAGAGGTTGTGGAGACTCCATCCTTCATCCTCGAATATCCTCCAGATATTCAAAAGCCAACTGGACATGGTCATGGGCAACTGGCTCTTGGTGACCCACTTGAGCAGGGGGCTTGCTGTCTCCTGGGTGAACTGGCTGCTCGGAAGTCCCAGAAAAACATCAGTGAGATTCTGTAATATTCATGAAAAGAAAAAAACCCTCATCTATATCAGAGCAGATAATACTGCTCTTTAAGCAGGAGGATGGCCACTACTAATCTGTATGTCAGCCTAAATATCAGGTTTTGTTTTCAGAATGTAAAAAAGGCTACTGTTCCGGGGAGAAAAAAAATGAAAAGGGTAATGCTCACTGTCCCTTAGCCTGATAAGTCTCAGACATACCAATGTGTATGGGAATAGAAGAGCAAGTGTACCACAGCTCCCAGGGAGGCGTAAATAAGGATGGCTCTCAGACCGTGGCTGTGGCTGCCCTCCGAGAGGGTTTCTTTAAGTGTCTGCCTCCTCCTCCTTTACACATGTGTGCACAGACTGTAAACCCCAGCTCCTATATCCATATATATCTCTCTATCCTGTACAGGTGTTTTTCAGCTGGCGTGAGAGTAAGGAAATAAAATGCCCAGCCAGTCAAGTGTAGTCGGTGGAGTAGTGGAAGGGGACAATTAAGTATGGGCATCTTTATGCGTTAGTTATTTATGAAACTGCTTCTCCAGGAGCATCATGGATACTAAAATCTAGGGAAACCACCATGGACCAGTTCCCCAGGGCAAGTTGAGTGTTTGGAGGTTGCTCCAAACACAAGCTATATGCTGACTTGTGCTCCGTTTGGGTCAGCCCCTGGGATCACTGAATGTAACTGGATCCCACCACTGCAGCATTTTTATGAGGAATTAGCAGACTTGAGTCATTATGTCAGTTGACACCCATTTACCATGATGGAATGGTAGGAACTGCTAAAATTAGTAGAGACACCAGCTTGTAAATATTAAGAGACTTACTATGAGAGGTGTTTGGATTTTTTTTATGGTAGCTTTTTGCATGATCCTGAGAGAAGGAAAAAAAATAAGCTGCTTTTAACACCTACCAAGGGGCTTATTCCATGTGCAACTAATTCTGGGGTTTGGCATGTTTACTGTGAAGTGCAAAGCAACAAGCACCTATGGCTCCCTGCCATAACTTTTCCACAGAGCTGGACTGTGAGGATCTGTCATGTCTTAGGCAGGAGTTATGGTGCTTTTTGCCTCATAAAACCTGGCTGGTGTGGTAGCAGGGAGCTAAACTACCTATTGCTGTGCAGTAACCTGGGTAAAGTCAGCTTCAGGGTCCTTGGTTGTGCTCCTATGTGATAGGCCTGGTCTGAGTTTGGAAATCTGCTTTTGTCTGACCAAATGAGTCTTAATTACACTTCTTTGGCTTTTGGCTTGCAGGTAAATCTTAACTTAGGCTCTGTGTGCTGCTCTCGTAGTGCTGAGCAAGGAGCTCAATAGCATGTGAATGGAGATGGTTGAGAAATATGTTTTGGTTTGTATTAAATATTTTTTATGCTTTTATTTTGGGGTAGGAGGAGTGTGAATTTGGTATAATACCCCTTCTGTGAAAACTCAGTTATTTGTGTTCTTTGGCAAAAAAGCTATAATTTCAATTTTTGCTGATGGTTATCAAAAAAACCCATGTGCTCAATGAAAAAATGTTTTATGCGCTTTGGAGCTGAGGAACGTGAGGCCCTGATGTTAAGCTGAACCATATTTCTATCTCCTCCGACTTCAGAGAGGGGTGATAAGATGATGCTTATAACAGGGTTGTATCCGCTTTGTCCTGGGACAGATGCTTGTCAAGTAGACAAACCCCTTGATCTTGAGATGTCTCTGTCTGGCCCTCATGCAGTGCCCCCACTAGAACAGGGCTCATCCCGTGCTCATATCTAATCAGCAGCCTTTCCTGGCTAGTCTGGAGACAGGGGAGAAAAGATATGTCACCACAGATGTAATCATGTGTCTGATTTATTTGAGGGGTGGCAGAGAGAGGGGAAGGAGATGGAGGTTCCAGACAATGTAATCTTATTTGCAGGTCAAATCCAAAGGTTTTTATGATGATTTAAGGGGAATTTTGCATTAAAAAAAAAAAAAAAATTTCATAGGGACTTAGAGATTTGCCTTTGGTTTTGTATTTACTGACCAGTGATCTTGGAACTTGGAGGTTATGTGTTAGCAGCCCTGTTGCCTCCTGATTTGATTCCTTTTAAAGGCTTCCATGTGAAAATATCCTTGCCTTTAGAGTCAGGTGAGCAACTGTCTAGAAAAAAATAAATTATAAGGGATCAGTATAGCTTTCCCAGCTTTCTACCTTGCTGTAGGTCCACAGCAGACAAACCACCAGTCTTCTGAAACTCAGCTATTATAAAAGATGTAAGGAGCTTGATAGTTGTCTAAAAGTAATTTTCTATTCTAGGTTTAATTGTGAGAAATGTGGTCCAAAGTTTCCACTGATGCCACTGAGGAGTTTTGTCCATGTCAAAGAATTGCAGGATCAGGCCATTACTTTATCATTTTAGAAAATTATTCTGACCTCCACTTAACATTAAAATGTTTGTCAAAGCGAGTGAAAACCAGTGAAGAAAAGTATTCCCAAACTCTGAGACTTTAGTCTACAACCCATAGAGTTTGGAAGTCCAGAGACATAAAAAGAGGCTACCCTGGTAGAGGTTGTTTTTGAAATAATATACAATTAATTTGAGGAATAACAGTAGAATTACCCTCTGCTTAAAATCAAATTAAAAATTTAAGAAGGTCTGTCAAGGTCCTGGAGTGTGTTGAGGAATGGCTAGCAATAGAAACCATCACGGCATTGCAGAAGGTAGACAGATAGTGTTAATTACAGAAGGTGGTTGTCCCACAGAGAGGGAGGTTGGTGGTAGCAGTGATTTATTTCAGAGGGCAGTTTAGTCATTGTACTATTCCTAGACAAGGCTCTGAATTTAAGTGATACTTAGACTCGCAAGTCATTTTTTGAACCAAATTTAGGTGCTTGAGTCACGTAGATGTTTTTGAAATTACTCCTGTCTTTCTGTCAGCCGTTTCTACATCGCTGATCTTGGAAGACACAGCACCTACTGGCTAGCTGTACTGTTAAGTAGGAGCTGGGAGCTGGAAGTGTCAAGAGATTGGTGGATACCTGCCAGCAATTGCAGTACAGAAAAGGATGATCTGATGTGCCTGGGGTGTTTTTGGAGCTGCTGTGCTTGTGCAGTTGGTCTCTGTGGGCACATCGAATCAGAGGCACCTGGAACGTGTCATCTTCACTGTGCGTGTGCACGCTTCTACCTTGCAGCCCAGAGATTTTGGGTTTACTTCTCCATAGTCATTCTGCACATGTTCACTGGCCCTTTCTCGGTGATTTCCCAACATCCTGCAGCCAGAAATGTGATAAAATACTGCACAGACTGGGAGGGAAGACAAAATGGGAGTGTCAGACTGAACCTGAATTGTACGTGCCAGGTAGTTCAGACCTCCCCATGACCCTGAGCTATGCTGGCAGTGAGGCGTTTTAATAAGACTCAAGGCTGGGGGCTAGGGCTGGGGCTGGCTAGCAGCCCTCCCTGGGACTCGGGGCCCTCTGATTCCCCAGGGCTCAGTTAGGCACCAGGGCGGAGGTAGACAAGCAGGTGTTGGAGAGAGACGGTAAGTAGGCTAATGTGGTAGGAGAATCTCGTGCTCTGAATTAGTTCAGGTAGCATGAAAAAGTGTGATTGTTTTTTCCTATCAAGGGTGTCAGATATGGATTTGTGATCCTGATACTGCATAATCAATTCTCTCCCCTCTGCTGTGCTTTGTCAGAAGTGGTTTTGTTCATTTGCAGTCCTTGTTCACGCTTTCGTTCCTGTTTTGCTTGTCTCGATAGATTTTTATCTGAAAGTTGAAAACGTTTTTGTTGATATCGGGAAGATTGCACCCGCTTTTGGAAAGAGGCGAGCGACACAACATGATGATAAAGTAGCCATTTGAGATGCATTTGTTAACGCTGATAACATTAATTTGTTGCCTGGAATATTTACAGTGCAAGGAAGAGGGGAGAGACCTCGTCAAGTGTTCGGGGGACAGTTCATCTCTTTGAACTGCTGACATCTGAAGGTTAGACATCTGCTCTAAACTGGCTGGCAGGGTACCCTCTTGAGACCATGGAGAGAGATGGGAAAAAAATATCTTCTGGAGATGTGTGTCTTAAATACATCTTTTGGGTCAGAACAGGGTGGGATGGGAAGGATCATCCCCTGGAAGCAACGGTCTCTTTCCTCTGACCTTAGAGGGAGCCTAGGTGACTTCATTTGACTTACTGCCCAAGATTTAGATAGTTACAGTTGTGGAAATTAATCCCAGCCCTACTGACTTGGCAGTACAAACCTTAATGAAAGTTAGTAGGAGTTGCAGCTCTTGAACCTTCCAAGTGCTGTAGATAATGCTGCTATTAAGTTTGATGTTTTCTGTGAGATACTTGGCTGTGTCCGGACTCACAGAAGTGGTTTCTCAGCTAAGCCTGAGACCAAATTCTTCCAGTGGCCTGTTACAAAGGAAGAATAGTGTGATCTATGACAAAGTGAAGGGTTCAGAATCTAATTTTAAGTGGTGCAAGCCCTAGAACAGTGTAGTCCATAAGTAATAGAAGGCATTATTGGACAGTGATATGCCCAATCTACACCATAAGTCAATCAGCTCATTTGCTTTTGCATGGTATCTTAGGTTAGAGATTACATTCTTTTTAGACGGTACTTGAAAATATATCAGTTTCTTAGGGATGCAGAGGGAATGTTGGGTACATGCATTTTGCTCTGTCTTCTGGTTTCATGAGCACAGCTTTTCTGACTGTGGTGGTTTTGTAGGTTTCTCTGACCGTTTAAAAGCAGGATTGTTGATGCAAAATGTGATAATACAGATCACAATGGAAAGGCAAGTGAAAAATGGCCTTTGGTGCTTTGCCAAGCACATGAGTCCTCTGTTCTATTTCTGGGCTGACATCTTTACCTTCTAATGTGGAGGCCCTGTGCCTCAGAAGCTTAGAGGATCCCTAATACCCTTCTGGACACTCTACAGCCTGTTAGGAGGGGCCAGCTGTGGGGATGGCTTGGTCCTAAGGTACTCCATAATTCATAACTGAATTATGTCCTACAAATGGACTTCATTTGGAGATGGCTCACTGGCCTTAAATGGTGCTTGTTGTATTACTAGTGTCCTTGACTTGTCTTATTCCCTGGGTGGTGAGACAGGGAAGCCTTTAGATTTGGTTTCTCGTGCTGAGTTGAAGTGCTATGTGCTGGGGAACACCATGGCTTCATTAGGTGAGTGGCAGCTAAGCACTCAGTACTCCTATTGCACGTGTTGTAGGTCAAGAGTGGGTTGTTATATCTATATATGTACAGTTTTCCTCTGAGTTACTTTTCTAACAATTGATCTTCATCTGCTGCAGTAAATGCTGCAGTTTAACTGTTAGTGTCCCTGCTAAATACCTTCTTCAAAGTGACAGAGAGACAACCCATGCACCTCTACCAGTACTCTTCAGTAGTGAGGTACTGAAGTGCGTTTGGGTAAATGTTGTATCTTCCTTTTCTCTCATGCTTCCCTCCCCCCTCTCTGTTTTGTTTGTTTCAGGTTCTCGGCATTTTTGGATCTACACAGTGGAAGTTGCATCTTGTGTATGGCGTGGTTAAGCTTGCAGCCTGTCACCTCAGCCTTCCTCCATTTTGGGCTGGTTACTTTTGTGCTGTTTTTGCATGGTTTGCAGGTGGATGCTGGCCTGACGGGAGACTCAACCAGTTCAGTACAAAACAGTTCGTGTTCAGGATCTTTTGACTGCAAGGAAGGTGTTATCCTGCCAATATGGTACCCAGAAAACCCATCCCTTGGGGACAAAATTGCCCGTGTTATTGTATACTTTGTAGCACTGATCTACATGTTCCTTGGAGTCTCCATCATTGCAGATCGTTTCATGGCATCTATAGAGGTCATTACATCACAAGAGAAAGAAATCACAATTAAGAAACCCAATGGAGAGACCACAACCACCACCATTCGGATTTGGAATGAAACTGTTTCCAACTTGACCCTCATGGCTCTGGGCTCCTCTGCTCCTGAGATCCTTCTGTCTCTGATAGAAGTGTGTGGGCATGGATTTGTAGCTGGAGACCTGGGGCCATCTACAATTGTTGGCAGCGCTGCTTTCAATATGTTTATCATCATTGCCATCTGTGTCTATGTGATCCCTGATGGGGAGACCAGAAAGATAAAACACCTGAGGGTTTTCTTTGTCACAGCTGCATGGAGCATCTTTGCTTACATCTGGTTATACATGATCCTTGCTGTCTTCTCTCCAGGTGTGGTTCAGGTCTGGGAAGGTCTGCTCACACTTTTCTTCTTTCCACTTTGCGTCCTTCTGGCTTGGATAGCAGATAGACGTCTGCTTTTCTATAAGTATATGCACAAAAAGTACCGTACTGACAAGCACAGGGGCATTATCATAGAATCAGAAGGTGATCACCCTAAGGGAATTGAGATGGATGGCAAGATGATGAACTCCCACTTTCTAGATGGAAACTTAGTGACTGTGGAGGGGAAAGAGGTAGACGAATCTCGCAAAGAGATGATCCGGATCCTTAAAGACCTGAAGCAAAAGCATCCAGAAAAGGACTTGGACCAGCTGGTAGAGATGGCTAACTACTATGCCTTGTCTCATCAGCAAAAGAGCAGAGCCTTTTATCGTATCCAAGCCACGAGAATGATGACGGGAGCTGGCAATATTCTGAAGAAGCACGCAGCTGAGCAAGCCAAGAAGAGCACCAGCTTGCATGAGGTGCGGTCAGATGAACCTGAGGAATTCATCTCCAAAATTTATTTTGACCCATGCTCCTATCAGTGTCTTGAGAACTGTGGTGCTGTTCTCCTGACAGTGGTACGGAAAGGAGGGGACATGTCCAAGACCATCTATGTGGACTATAAAACAGAGGATGGCTCTGCCAATGCTGGTGCTGACTATGAGTTCACAGAGGGGACTGTTGTCTTGAAATCAGGGGAGACCCAGAAGGAATTCTCAGTGGGAATTATTGATGATGACATCTTTGAGGAAGACGAGCACTTCTTTGTGCGGCTCAGTAACCTCCGTGTGGTGGAAAGTGAGGAACCTCCAGAGCTTGGTGGCTCCCCATACCCAAAGGCCATATTGGCTTCTCCTTGTGTGGCCACAGTGACTATACTGGACGATGACCATGCTGGTATTTTCACATTTGAGTGTGATGTTATACATGTCAGTGAGAGCATTGGTGTGATGGAAGTCAAAGTCCTAAGGACATCAGGTGCTCGGGGTACAGTCATAGTGCCATTTAGGACAGTAGAAGGGACAGCAAAAGGAGGTGGAGAAGATTTTGAAGACACTTATGGGGAGCTGGAGTTCAAGAATGATGAAACTGTGTAAGTACCCCATTTGTTTCTGTTCCTGGGTCTAGTTTTGGTGTTTAACCCCACATTTTGCATCCCTTACAGGTGAATGCTGACAAGGGATAGGTTCCTTTCTTCAGCTTTCCTTCAGTTTCCCTACTTACCTCTTTCAGGCAAGAACCGACAGCAGGATTTAAGAGCTCAAAGCTCTTGTCCCTTCCCTCTTGGGAATGACAGTAAGGCTTAGAAATACTGGTGGGGGCAGAGGTATGTGCGGATAGGAGTAAAATATATCATTCTCTGAGGTGCTGTACTAAAGTTAAGGGTTAATGGAGAGTTAAGGTAGAGAAGAAAAAAGGGCAAGCTTTTACCTGGCTGAGCAAATACGGGAAAGCCTCTTTTTGAACACCAAACATAAAGTGCACAGGAGTTTATTGCAATCCCTAGATGAGAAGTTTACAACAGTTATTTCCTGGCAAGCAAGATCTGCTCAGTAGACATGGGGCTTCATTTTCACAGGAGCAACACATCATACCTGTGTCCCTAGGCTGCCCGTGCAGCTTGCAGGTCCATAATTCACAGCATAGGCACAGCTGCAAGCTGTTCTGCTGGACTTGTGAAAACCTTCCAGCCTTTATGTCCCTATGGTCTACTCATATTCCCCATGTCACCTTCTCTATGATCTCCCTATGTCTGTTCTTTTACTGCCTGTGGTTTTTTCCCTTGTAAAATACCATGACAATTGGCTGTAATGGTCTTAAAGCACTGTAGCTCACAGCCTGTCCATGTGGCTCCATGACCCAGTGTTTTCATACAGAATAAAGAAGGGAAGCAGAATAGTCTGTGCCAGTCCTGTTAATTCAGCTCTTTTATTTCATACAAAGTAGGTGATACAATGCTAGGAAGTAATAAAGACCAGAGAGGCGATAATGTCTAATTGCTTTAAGTACCTGCTGTTAACATTAGTGAGGAATGAGAAAAATCCCTTAGCTGAACAGGGAGAGGGGTGTGAGCCTAGTGCTAAAACTCCCTAGTGTTAAGTGCCTAGGTTCCTCTTGTTAACACCTAATCACTTGAGCCATCAAAGGAAGAATTGTGCAGACTTGCAACTGGCATCAGAGAAAGGAAATCTTTGTACCAAGCCTTCCCACACAGTACCCGAAAGGATGTTAATATATTAAATGCTATAGAGTAGGGATGTCCTAAGTCAGTAGCACCTTCTGCCTTAGCCCACTAAACCATTTAATCCAGCTAATAACTACAGTCCTGGTGCTTGATTTTAAGTACGTGCTCTTCCTATTAAAGGAAGAGAAGCTCCTGATTGGCTGGCTTCAGCCACTATCAGAAATGGAAGAGGATCAGCTGTCCTCATCTGGCCTTTTCAGGGAGATGGGCCATGCAGGTTAGCCTCCTTAATTGAGCTGCAAGCTGATTTCTCTAGAGAAAGTCAGGAAGAATGTCTGATGTGTGGTTACAGTCCCTTGTGAGTAGCCTACCTAAAATAAAATGGGTACTACCTTGCTTTAGCCAAGTAGTTCCCTTTATTTTGACGAAAGGAAAGTTTTCTTGGTGGAAAAAGACCAGTCAGTGAAAGATCAGCAGGTTTAGGGTACTAGAGAATAAGTCCATGAGCCATCTTACTCCAAACTGTACTCCTTTCTTTCATGGCTGATGGAAGATTTCTTTTTGTCTTTGAAAATCATGTTCAGCGGGACCATGTGCATCCTTGTGGGACAGACTCTTATGAAAATGAAAGCAGTCCAGACAAGTATGTGTAGGTTGCTTAATGCTGCGGCTTCTGACCCAGAGAAGATGCCCGAAAGCACAGATGATACATCTGCAGTGTGCTTAAAACTGTTCCCACACCTAGTGCATTAATATGACTTTCGCTTCTGCATCAGAAGACTGATGGGAGCAAAGCCTGCTAACCACAGTGGCTATGGAGACCGTGTGGCTAGCAGAGATGAATTTCTTTTGAAGCTAGAATTAATGTAGCTGATTCAACATAGCACTTAAACTAATAAAGCCTAACAAGGAGGGAGATCATGTCAGCCAGCAGGCTGCCTTTATTGACTCATTTTTAATCTCCAGGTCTTCTGGGAATAGAGTTTTGGGCTGGAAACATGTGAAGGTAGTTTTCAGTAATCAGCTTCTGGCCTTTAAATTCAGTGAACACAAGTCAGTTGCTGTACTTTGCTAGCTCTTCTCTGAGGTACAAGGTGGAAGCAGCTATAGAAACCTGGGAGTAGTAATGGGTGGGTTTAATCTCTTCTTCCTTTTGTTCAAGTATTTGGGTTATAAACAAATTTGAGGTGATTCAGGTCTGAATTTGTTGTGCTTTAGACCCCTAATGCTACTATTCCAACAAACAGTATCTAGTTTTGGTCAGCCCAGTTGGGGAAGATGGGTGAATAGGGTGTTTGGGACAGTTTTGCTGACCCAGAGGAAAATGTATGAGTGCCTTGGTACAAGGCTGTATGAAGACACTGGGTCACCAAATCATCAGGGAGTTGCCTGGCTGAATATTTGAGGCCCTGCCTCTTAAATGCCTTACCACGGAAGGGGATCCACCATGAGGTACTGGCATCCCTTACACGCTGAAGGGGGGACTAGGAGTCCACAAAGCCCTTGCAGAACAAAAAGGAAAATAGGGAGACTAAAAGGGTCCGTAGATAATGCTAAGGACAGTAGGTCAGAAAGTGGTGAGAAGTTATGTGCTCCCCACTTCAGTCTACTGAGTTGGCCCTTTGCTTAGGAAAGGTGAAACTTGGGCTGTAGTTTCCATACTGCTGTAGGAGCTGCTTGTGGTTGGAGTTCCTGGAAGGAAATGGATTAACAGCATCTTGCAATGACATAAGATGGTGCTAAGCTTTGCTGTGGCTGTGCACGTACGCTAAGGATCCACAGAACTGCAGCCACCAAGAAGCACTGATCAGTGTAAACTGGAGGAGGGTTAAAGCTTCAGTTCAGGCTCTCAGCACATTCTCTCACATACAAATTAAAAAAACTTCAGCTTGCATTCTGCAGCTGCAGGAGATCTATAAGTAGTTTGTAGGATGGTCTCCTTAAATGGCTAGATTAATCTGAGAGGCACTGGATTACACAGCATCCTTCAGGTTAAACTATAGGAGAGGTGCTGCCATCTACCAAATCCCCAGGGCCAAGGATAAGCACTTTCCCTGAAAACTAAATGGAGAAGGAGTCTTTGCTTAAGTATAACAAGATAAACTATCTCAGGGTTGTTTTTAAGAGGCTTTCCCTAAAATATGTGGGTCTAAAAAGAAAGCTGAATTGATACAAACATTACAGAATAAGAGGGAAATGGATCCTGCCACTGGGTCTTGCTTATTGCCTCTGTGATACTTTCTAGACTAACACAGTCAAAGTTTTCTTACTCACATTTGGGTGGGAGCACAAGAGAATAGAAGGTGGAGATGAGGAGGCTTGAAACAATGCCATTATTACTGAAATACAGTCCCATGCGGTGTATGTGTGTATGTATGGATGTGTATGGGTGCTGGATAGCTATAAATCAAGCTATATAATCTTGAACGCTGTCATCTGTTGAGAAGGGAATTGATCAGGTCTCAAATATTTGATTGTGTTGCCACTTTTTCAATACATCTGTTATTTCTGAAGTCCTGCTTCAGCGAGGGTGAGATATGACTTAGCTTTCTTTTTTGACTAAAAAGAAACTCTCAAAAAATCAAGTCGAAAACTTAGGATTTTTTTTTCAAGAAGACTGAACACTTTTCTATTCAATGATTTTGTATGGAAATAAATGTTAGGTTCTTGGAGGTACAAAAATGTAGAAGATTGATTGATCCAGCTGCTTTATCATGTCCAAGAAATAAAGAAGTCATTCAGAGCAAGGAGCAAAAAGTGAACTGATTTTTAAACAACTTTATTTTTCCATAATAAAGGGAACTTCCATCAAGTTGTTAAACATAATTTAAATTTTCTCTGTTAAAATTGTTCCTCTGTTTAAAACACTTTAAATTCATATGGAAATTTGTCTACATCTTGCTTTTGAAAGTTTAGGAAGATACACAAGTTACCAGTAGCTAATTTAGCCAGCTAGAAAATAAAGTGACAAATTCTGCTGTGGCCATGTCACTTGCAGCAGCTATGTTGAGTTAAGGTTTAGGCCAAAAGATCTATTTTGTTTCTTGCCTTTGTTAGTGGCTGCTTAATTACTTGCAGGACCTAAAGGCTACTAGAGGTGTAGCCATCTGCCCTGAGTCCATAGTTCTCACAGCCTGTGGCTCGGGAAGGAACTGTGTGTTGAGAGATGATGGCATCAGCTGGCATCAAATGGCCTGCAAAACCTCTTCATAAAGTCAGCATGGCTGAACTTTGGTAAAAAATGAAACCTACAGTCACTTACCTATGTGTATATTAGGGAGAGCTCTCAAGAACAGAGGGCTGTCTCCTCCAGCTGTGCAGAGACTGCTGGAGACAAGCACATTAAGCTTGTCTCAATAGGCAGTGAGATTTTATTTTATTTTTATAATCCTTACTACAGG
>JAAGNO010008434.1:48408-71652 GCA_033439905.1 Ceryle rudis | reverse complement strand
TTTTATTTTCCTTTAGGAGTTGAGCAGGATGTTGTGTGCAAGTTGCATGTTGCATCTGCTTGACTGCTTCTCCCCCGAGAAGCCCACAGGCTGCTGTGTGTGTGGCTGCCTCATGAATACCCTGTGAGCCTTGGGCTGTCTGAGTGTGTGCTTAGCTCATTGAGGCTGGTCCAAAACTGCTGCCATGACACTAAGCATTGGAAAACCACATATATTTCTTTTGTTGGGGGCTTCAGGCATTTTCTGTCAGGGGGCTTGTGGAGTGGATGCATGTGAAGGCCAGAGCTGTGCCAGAGATGGTGCTACCTGGGTCAAGCTATGGTTGGCACTGCGTGCCAAGACTGGTGGTTAACAACTGCCCCAGGCAGCCACCACATGCTGCTGCTTCCACCCCTTCTCCTGTGTGTTGTGCCACCCTTGTTTGCTTGGAAGGTCAGTATCCCTTCCTCCACCTTTTCCTCTCCTGCCCACCCATGTTTGGATGAAGAGATACCTGGGCCTTAATGCCTTGCCCATAGTCCTGTTGTGGTGGCTGTTAGCTTCCCCCAGCAGATCTGGTGACAGTGATAGTGGAGAAAGGTGAATGGTGTTTTTCTGGCTGAAAGATGTCACACTGAGCTTTGGTGTAATTATTTGTACTTCATCTTTACCATTCAGCACTCAAAGAAACTGTCAAATGAATTTTCTAATTTGATCACCTATGCAGTCATGGCTGAGGCATTTTAAGGGGAATGCTATAAATGATACTTAGCTCTTTTGCATGGTGTTCCATCAGTAGATCTCATAGCACTTTGCAAAGGTGATTGAGACACATTATTCCCATTTTGCAGATGGGGGAAAAATACAGTGAAAGTGACTTCTTTTCCCTCTGGATTATCCAGCAGATCAGAGGCAAAGACAGGAATAAAACTGATCTCCCTGAACTGCTGCCCTGTGCTCTAACCAGAAGAAGGTCTGTGTACATCAAGCTTGTAATTTTCTGTTACTCAGGACCACAGTGAATTTATGTAGATGCAGTGAGCTCTCCCCAGCCATCACAAATCAGGTTGGTACAGGTATAGGCAGTAGCTGCAATATCTCAGTGTTCCTCCAAGCTGTCAATGGTAACTGTGGTTTTGGGTGCTCGTTTTCCTAAATTAAATTTTGGTCACATAACAGGGAGGTGTGCTGCATCTGCATCTGCCTTATTTATGGCAGTTGAGATGACTCCAATTCATGACCGAGGTCATTACCAAAATAATTTTGGTAATCTAGTTTGAACTCTTGTTCAACAGCTCTTATGCACTATGCTCTGATCCTAAGGCTCTGGGCTCTGAGAACAGCCTTCAAAAAATTTAAGACTGATTAATGGGATTCCAAGCAATGAGAGTTTGTTGTGTGAGACTGATGGTTTCCTTCTCTCAGCACGTGTCCTTCCTGTTAGAGCCTTCTTGAGATTGATCTTCAGACTGAATCCTCCAAACTTTCTCCAGTTTGTTTCTATCAGTGGGTAAGCACCTTCTGGCTTTTTCTTCCTACATCTTCACATAAATTACAAGTTTTCAATTCCTATTTTAATCTGGACTAAGGGAAAACAGTAGCAGTCCTTCAGTAAAAAAAGTTTCCCCCACTATGTTGCCAATGGTGAAAGGCTGTTGTAGTTGCTTCTTCCTGTGAAATTCTCATTCCAGTGTTGTTAACAGTACCAGTTTCTAATTTAACTGAAGTCCTTTATGCGCATATACACACATGCTCTGGGTTTGTGTTGTTGTCCCACTGGGAAGTCGAGGTGGTGTGACCTGCAGGGGATTAGTGTAAGGCGTCAGGGACTGTTCCTGGAGCATATGTAAAATCAGCCTGCAGAAATGTGACACCATGGCATGGGAAGAAGAGAAGCCCTGAGCTGACCTTCACCTTCCCAGACAGTGTTTGTCAGGTGTTGGAGGGACATGCTTGCCTTCTGTCCATGAAGAAGGACAAATGACATCCTGTCTTGGAGACTGTGACTTCTTGCCTATCAAAGGAGGCATTTGTATGAGTTTGTGACAGCATTAAACAGGGGAGGCCTGGGACCCCAGCTCAAAAAAAAGGCATGTGCTAGAGTTGGCTCATCAGACCTGCTGCATGCTTTGACCTAGCAGAGAAGCCTAGCAGGAAGTTCTTGGGTTCGTGAAGTAGAAGGCCCTAGAAAGGGATGTTCCCGAAAATGGAAGGTATGGGAGAGGGCAGCGTTATTCCTAGTTTAGAGTAAACACAGGGAAATTTACACTACCAAATGACACAATCAAGTTTTGGGTTTAAAAACAAGCACCAGAGCAGAACTGATCCAAGATAAAACACGTCTGCTGTGGTTGGTAAGCTTTGCCTCCTTTACTCATTCCGAGTCATTACTGTGTGGAGCACCTTTGCAAATGACTAGCTTGGACATCATGCCCTTTACACAGAGGTTTGCAGAGGCACAGGTCTTGTCTTATTTGTTTCCCACCTATAAGAAGGCGAAGGCACAGTTTGAGTGATGCAGGGCTAAGAAGAGATGCTGGTGGCAAGGCTTGATAGACCGGACATATATCATTCCAAGCACATGCTGGTTTTTGTGGGTTTTTTTTTTTTTCAACCCACAGTGGGAATGTTACTTACATCATCATTGTGATGTGTCTGTGACTTCTAACAGATCAGAGTGCCAGCAGTTTCTGAGTTAAATATGGGTTTATCCTTTTCTAAATGAGACCAGGAGAACAGCAGAGTCTAAACTCTCCCAAGCTAGAAGTCCTCCAGCACCTTTTAGTTGTAGCTAAATAGAAGCAGCTGATCCTGGTGGAGGGTGGCAGCTGTTTCAAGTAAGAGATGATTTACTTCTTTTAGCAGTGTGGCTTGTTTCTTATTTACCTCATGTCAGGTTAAAAGGTGATAAGACAATTTGCTATGCTAGCTGATAGAAGCACTGGGGCCCAAGTTCATCCTCCATTTAGCTTCAGTGAAAACAGCAGATTTAAAGCTGGGAGGAATGTGGACTGGTACGTATTTACAGCTGTCTTAGCAGATGGGCTGTTGACAGATGAGGCCCCTCAAGTCTCTGCTTGGGTGCCAGCATGTACTGCTGTGAGCATTTCAGCTGAAGCCAGTCCTGGTGTTGAGCGGGCCTTGGCGGGTTGGGCCCTTTGGGTGGCTTGCACTGGAAGGGCAGTGGTGTGGAAGCCTGAACATCAGACAGGACTAGTTCTTCCTGCCAGGGTCTGCAAGACCTGTCCTTAGGAGGCCGATGGAGACATCTGCTGAGTTGCTTCAAAGCCTGAGCAGCCTCATGTGGTGCAGCCCCAGAGCTGGCCTGCAGTACCTGCAAACCCTCCTCTGGTCATCACATCCCTGACAACTTCCACTGCTGTGTCCTGCTTGCTCTCCTTCCAGGTGCAGGCACAAAGTCCTTCTGGGTGTTACAAATATATGAGGCCAGGACTTGATGCTCTACCCCATGTGAGCAAAAGCCATAGTATGTTGTTAAAGTGAAATGAGGAAGGAATTTTCTTTTGTGCTTCTGTTTTTCTTTCCATGAGATAAGCCAAACAGGTCCTACCCACATGAAAATCCCCACCTGAGCACCACGCTGCTCTGCTTTTATCCTTTAGAGAAAAAAACATGATCAAGCTATCAATACTTAATGTGGAAATTCTGCTCCACTTATCTCTGCTTTACCTGTCTTCCCTCCTGGGTTGGTCTCTCCTTTACCTTATTTGCTGCAAAGTTTTGGCTTAATACCACTATCTCCATGTCCCTTAGTAAAGACAACTGGACCACGATGCTGTTTTGGAAGGATGTGCCAGGACCAGTGTATTGACTGTGCAAGACTAAATAAGCACCGAGTGCTCTGTTTTCCAAGACAACAGAAATCCTGTTTTGTTTTGGGGTGGATTGTGGTTAGCTTTGATAGCTCACAGTAGTTTTCTTTTTCTGTAGTGGAGTTGGGGAGAGAGAATGTGTGAATTGGCAGTTTTTCCCAGATGCGTCCTGTTAGCTGAGTCGGCAGGAGGTGGGCAGAGCTGTGAATAATGCAAAAGCACAATGAACGGACTATGTATGAGCAATAACTGCTTGCTGAGCAGTCGGGCTCCTAGGGTTTCATCAGCTGTGTCCTGCAGAGTGATACCTGAAAGCTGTAGCAGGGTAGAACATATCAGATGCCTGGCTACTGCTGGTGTGTGAGGCTGCAGCACCGTGAGAAGCTGTGTGTACTTTATCTCAGCAGCAACTGTGGTGCCTGTTGTATCGGAAGGTCTTAATTTTCTATAATTAGCAAGTTCTTGGCATAACTGTCTTTCTTGCTCTTTTTGTGGCATGACAATTGGAGCAGTGCTGGATGTGGTCTGTGGGAGTCAGAGCTGATAGCAGCTTCAGTAGGTCATTAGACTTTGTGGTGGGCAGCTGGTGCTGGCTTTCCTTGAGGTAGCTTAAAAAAAAATGGGCTCAGGGGCCTGATTATCCCATCCTTTGTACGGTACAGAGCATTAAAGAAAAGCATAACAGATGTGACATCTCCTCTGGCTTGACAGTAAGCTGTAGACAGCAGTGGCAGAGCAGGAGAGAAGTGCAGAGTGGTTTCCTTTGTGCTTTTTGTTTTTTCCCAGACGAGAGGGTGAAGAGCAAAGGAGTTGTTGCCTTTGGTGCTGGGAGAGCATCAGTAAGTGGATAGGTTGGTTTTTTTTCTTCTCTGAGCTCTGTGGGGAGCAGTAGGTCCTATGTGTGCTCCTGTGAAGTGTTTCTTGACAGCCAGGAGCCTGAGGAGATAAGGTGCCATGGTGCTGAGCCATTTAGAGGTATTGGTCCCCAGTACACTTGCTTGCAGGAAGGCTGCATTGGGACAGCAGGGCAGCTGATTTGGTAAGCCTGATGCTGCACCTCCCTTTAGAAGATTTGGTTCATGAGGAAAAACTAACTAAAAACTGTCTAAAATGGAGAGCAAAACTAAAAATTGACTAAAAAATGTCTAGAAACGGTCTAAAATGGAGAGCAATACCAAAGGGCTGAAAGGCCCTTGGGAGCATAGCTTTGGGTGCCCAAGTGATGGAAGCATGGCTAGCCTTGGAGGAGCAAGCTGCCTTGTCCCAGGGTTGCTTCAGACGTCTCTGAGGGACCAGGATAGCTGGTTGCAGCTCCAGGGTGTTTGTAGGCAGGACAAATGGATGGGCAGGCTGAGGGGGGAACCCTGCCAGTGTATGCTGTAGTGACTGGAGCCCCTGTTTGGCCTGGCCTGAGAGCATTAATATCCAGCCTTTGGCGGCTGCTTCTCAGGGTATTTTCTAAGGAGGCTGAGACTCCTTCACACATTTAGCCTGGCACATGACACTTCGTGTGGCGCTGTATCTCCTGTGCCCCCCACGCTGGGAAGGGAGCCCAGCAGCCCCCCACGCAGGGGCTAGTGGCTGCCCTTGCTGAGGGTTGTCTCCATTGCAGTACAGGGCTGTCCTGGGTGGTCAGTGAGGGAGTTTTATGGGGCTGCAAGCCTGAGAAGGAGAGGCCTGAAGAAGAAGTATGCAGCAACGATGAAATTCTGCTAAGGGTACCTCCCTTCCAATCTTTTTGGGGGGATGATTTTTTGTTAAGTGAACTGCTGCATAGAGTAGCAGCCTGCTCCCTGGAGGGTACATCTAATGGAATTAAAGGGTATCTGTATCTTGTTCTGGGCAGTGAGAGCTTCCTCGAACCACTGCCCAGAATACTTGTGAGACACCCTATAATTCAATTAGAAGTACCCTCCAGGGAGCATATAATTATATCATATCTGTGAAACCTAATGACAGCCCCCTCATATCACATGGTGAGCAACTCTCTGTTGCTGCCCAGAACCTTTCACCGGTAAGGAACTAATCTGCTTAGCACAGATTGAACTCGGCGGTGTACAGCACTTACCCAAATGCTTCTGAAGGGAATCCCTGCCAGCGGAATAAACCTGTTAGCAGCATGTGAGCATCGCCGCCTCCGCATCCCTCTTCCCAACCCTTGGACCACTCCGACTGGCATTGCGTACCTCCACCTTTGCCATCCTCTCTGAAGTTTCCCCATGGATTCTGAAAGATGGGAAGTTTCCTTTAACCCTTTAAACTTTCCGCCCCCTGTTGGGTAGTAATAACCCATGATACAGAGTGTGCCAGAGGGACTGAGCTCCATAATAGGCACTGTCCTACCTTCCTGCTGATACTCTGTAAAATTTTCATACAAGTTGGATCATTCTGGGGAGAGAAATAATTGTAGTGCCAGTTGAAATATGGACACCTCTGGTAGGAACCACAGAATTATGGTATCTGAAATGGTTTAAGGCTAGAAGTGAGGAACACTGAACTTGACTGCTACATAGGGGACTTCCATGGGCTACTATCATTCCAATTAGTTCTCACCAGAGGCATCAGCTTAAATCAATCTGCAGAAAACTGGAGAGGGAGGGCAGGGTGAGACCTTGACTTTGAGTATCTGGAGAAATCATGTGGAGGAATTTCCTTGCCCACAGTAGAAGTCCATTGGGAAACAGCATTAGCTCTCTCATGATTGAAGGATACCTCTAGTCCATACAGGTCTGATGATCTGCTGCTGGGATTATAGTGCCCCCAACCCTGCTGTAGACATCTCTCCCAGAAAGCTCATCCATCTATGTGAATAAACCCATTGACCTGTCACAAGATTGTAGTTGCTGTGAGTGATGTTGTGTTGCTGGCTGTCAGCCTCAAAGAGTGGTTTTGCCCTCAAATCCTAGAGCTCTGAATGACCTGGACACCTGTAGAATATGAGATGGAAGCAGGGAAGGGACATTTGAGAGATGATGGAGGCAGTGGACAGGCAAGGTTTGCTCCCATTAAGAGGTGAGAGAATGTTGTGCTGACTTTGAAGGCTATGGATCTGAATCCCAGTGCATGTCCTTGACTAGCATTTTGGGGGTGAATCACCAAAGGTGGAGCAGAGGTATATTTAGATGTCATTGTTCGCTCCCTGTGGACAGCTACATGGGCAGGGCCCTGGTAGGTCCAGGGCTTGAAGGAGCTTAGCTGTGTATTGCTAAGCAATCTAGAGAAAGTCAGACAGAGAGCAACATGGTTGGAATGAGAAAAAGAAATGGGTGAGAGTTACAGAGCCTTGGTCTTCTCCCCTAATGTGGGTCTAGGGCTCAGTTTCTTACTTCAAAACAGGACTTTTCAGTCAGGGGGGAATGTCTTGAAGGTGGATTTAAATTTATCTCCCAGTTCTTCCTCCACTAACTGGCAGGAAAATAAACTTTCAGCTGTGCTGAGGCAAGCCAAGGGAAGAAGGAGCTTGTTTCTGGTTCCTGCTCTTTCCCTGCTGCTGTCTGGATTCTGCCCTGGCTCCCTGCAACAACAACAGAAAAAACCAACCAAACAAAAAAAACCCCAAACAACCCCCAAAAAACCAACAACCCCCCCACATGGCACCTTGGAGCCTACCTTCTCCCACTACTTATTGCCAGTCAGTGCTTCAGGTCATACCAGGAAGCCATCTGATCTTTTTCAGGCATCTCTGCCTTTAACTGAGTAATGGCTTGAAGAGAGAAGCAGTGTGTATCTAGCCAAGCAAGAGATTTGTCATAAAAGAAAATATTGAACCATTGAGCACCATGTCCTTGTCTAGAACAGGAGAGAGACTTAGGCAAACTGTTGTGGTGGGTTCTTCCCTGGCTGTGTTAGGGTTGTGTTTTCACCACAGCTCTGGAGTAACTATTACTGCTCATGTGTATTTGCATAAGAAGACTGTTGTGCAGTGAGACCTTGGTTTTCTGCTCACAGGGAAACCCCTTTTATGAGCTGTCTCATTCTTCACATGGCCTTAGAAACAGTTACATGCTCTTTTGGCAGTGAGGTGGTGGGATGATAGCATGCCCAAGGTTATCTGACCTCCTGTAGACAGAGCATGGAGAGTGCCTGAGGAACACTGAGGTAATATTATTTGGTTACTTCAGGCAGTTTCTCACAGCAATTAAAGGCATCTTGCATTTATATTTTGCCTTTCCTATGGAGGGATCTGAAATTGCCCAACAAATTGGGCAGGAGGATTGTTTTACCTACCAAGCAAAATCAAGTGCCTGGAGTCATGCTCTGTTTGGCAGCTTGTAGTCCTGTGAGATACCATAGGGCAGGGGATGATCAGGAAGAGGGGATGCCTGTGTTAAGTAGTTTTGTAGTTGACAAGGTTGGCAGCAGTGTGCCCATCCCATGAGGAGGGTTGTGCCACTCTTGGGGAGCAAGCAGTGAGTGAAGAGTGAGGGTCTGGGTGCTGAGCATCCTTCAGTGCTGGAAGGGTGATCAGAGAGTTTACGTGGTGCTTGGCTGAAAACACAGGCTCTGGAGAGCAGGCCAGTTGACATGGCTGGGATGCAGAGACTCAAAATGGACGCTTTTCTTCAGCAAGAACACAGTGGCTGCAGAAATCACAGCCTGCCTTCCTCCATGGCCACTGAGTGTCACCAGGCCCTGGGAACAAAGCCCTTGTGGGATGGCCTGTCCAGGGTTGCTTCTGAGATGCTTCATTTGTGGCCAAATGGGGCATATTGATCCTCTTTGGGAACAGAGGTAGAGTGTTGGGCTTTGTTTTGCTGTGGCACTGCAGCCCCCACCACTCTGGGCTCCCGCAGACCTCTCCAAGGAGCCTGCATGGATCTGAATGTCAGCTATTGCTGCGAGGCTCCTGCAGGGATGTGGTGTCTCACCAGAGACCTGCCATTTAAAGCATCAACCTCTTGCTAACCCCTTAGCAGCTGTGGAAATACTGATCTTTTTTCACTTGTTTGCAACAACTGGGCACACCATCTCCTCTCTGTCACATGCACACCGTGTATGTTACGGGCATGAGGAGGTTCCACTGTCTCCTCCACTCATGCTGCCTATACTGTCCGCAGTAAGGACCTGCTCCCAGACCTTGGTGAGTACCTCTGTGGATTGTGGAGACTGAAGACCCTTCCCTAAATATACCAATTTGCTCACACCCTGCTTGTCAGCTGATGGTAGGGCATGTGATGTGGGTATATGCCTGTCTCAATTTATGCAATAAGCCCATGCTCACCCAAGCCTCTCTCCAGAGACTGTTAGGGTCCCTTAGCAATTTTAAATTTCTTTTAGCCTTGACCAGTGTGATAACCTACAAGGAAAAGGTTTTTTTTTACAGCAAAGGACAACTAACCTGGAGTGGATATATGTTAGACTGTGCTATTTCTAGGTGCAACAAGTTGACTGGGGACAGTCAGCATGAGTTTTCCACAGCAGATCATGCCTGACTAACCCAATTGCTTTCTGTGATAAGATGCTTGAGTTGGTGGCTATGGAGAAAGCAGCGGGTGCCATTTTTCTTGGCTTTTTTTTTTTTGATGTCTTCTCCCATAGCATCATTATAGCCAGCCTGGGGGATATGGCCTTGATAGGTGACTACAAGATGGATTAAAAAGCTGTCTGGTCTGTCAGGCTGAAAAGGTAGTGGTCAGTGCTTTGAGTTTTAATGGGTAGCGAGTTCCTAGCCACAACCTTGAGGAGTCAACGTAAAGCCTGAACAGTTTAGCATCTTCCTCCACACCAGAGATGATGGGGTGACATGCAGCCCTGCCCCAGTGAGCCCATGGAAACCATGGTCCAAGGGGAAGGCTGGTATGCTGGAGTGTAGATTACTGGCTGGAGAGTCCTCGGCCTGCAGCAGAAAAGGGCTAGCAGGGCCCTTGGGAATCTGGGTGAGAGAAATGCAGGTCTGGTGCCTGGGACAGGGTCAGTTGCTGCCCTGGTGCAGGCTGGGGTCAGCGGGCTGGGAGCGGCTCTGTCGGGAAGGAGCTGTGCTGGGTGGAAAAACTGCTTCGTTTGTGCAGTTTCAACCAAATCAGGATTGAAGTGGTGCATTGATTTATCAGTGATGTATAATTAACCAGCAATCAGTGTACTATACAAGGAGGATCAATACCAACAACACAGTGGAGAAACCACCGTGCTGGACACCTATGTGATGCTGATGTTCACCTACAAATTTCTAAGCGCATTTCTGTAACTGATCCCCATAAGCTGTGCTCACACACACCATTATGTGCCCCTATGGTGTTCCTGTCTCAATGGCTGTTGCTGTTCAGGATGGACCCCAGAAGACCCTATGGACCTGGCAGTCCTTGTGGACATGAATCCACAGCATAGCATGTCTCAAATATTAGCCAAATAAATCACTGCTACTGACTTTGGATTTTGCAGGCAGTGGCAGAATTCATTCCCTGTAAAAGACAGAAGCAGCTCTAGCCCTCACAGGGGTGTCAAAGGAAGGTCTCTCTGGGCTGCCCACCTTCTCTTCTGCTCCGGGGAATGCCCAGGTAAAGCTGGTGAGCTAGAATTTCCCACACAATGTCCACTTGGTACTTTTTTCTCCATCTGAAACAGGCAAGTGCTCTTAGATGCCGATGAGCATCTATGACCACCTCATGTTGGTTACTAGACACATAGCAGAGCTTGTGGGGAGAGCACAGCCCTGCGGTAGCAGCTTACATCCCAGTCCGACAAGTGTCCTCCTTAATGAACCTCCTGAACACCGTTAGAGGATGTCTCTTTCTGTGATGGCTACATGTGCTATCTACTCACCATATGTTGTTGGTTTTCCATCTGCCCAGCTGTATGCAGACATTGTTGGCTGCTGGAAATGGCTGAGGACATGCAACAACATACTCTTTGGGTGATCTGTTGCTTTGACTTTCAGGTGGTATTACTAAATTTTAAGAGTCCTGCACACACCGAGGTTTTGGGGATAGAAGCAAGTGTCCTGGGCTATTCTGTTGTATGAAACTGGCTGGGGCCCAGCAGTGGTTACCCTAGAGCAGGTTTCTCTTCTAGATACTGATGTTACGGAAGATTGATCAGGAAGGGAGAAAAAAAACAGGAAAAACATTCCAGAAAGAATAGTTTAAAAAGGTGTTAATGATAAGGAGAGGAGAAGCATCATCTTCTTGAGATCTTGGATACCTGGTATTTCATGTGGAATAACACAACAGCCAGCTTGGCTATTTTTCAGCCCTGATGTCTTGTTGAATAATTTCTTCTTTTTTTTTTCTGTTAACATTCAATTTTAAATAGAGTAGTCCTCTGAGGGCCTGAGCTCAAGCCTCCTACATGTGATAGAAAGACTCTTGAAGTTAGAGCAGGTGGAAGGAGTTGCATTAACTATCTCTTTGCTGGTATTTGCTGTTTTGTGGGCAAAGATGCTTCCATGTCATTTGGAGCAGAAACCATGCAGTCATGGCAGCTTTTTTTAAAGCTTCCCTTCTCAGGCAGTCCAGGTGTCTGGCCACATGCCATGAGGACATGTCAGTAAATAGCCATGAAATTGGGCTATTTAGACAAGATTTTAACCAAGGTCTGCCAGGACTGGAGTGCAAGTAAGCACTGAAATACTTAAGTCCCCTAGGGGGTGGGAGAACTTTCTTTTCTGAGATGAGAAGCTGTGGAGATATCATATGGCCAGAAAAGTATGTGAAATATTCTTCCAGAACCTCAATTTTTGGTAGTGTTTCTGTGTGACAAATGGAATAGAAGGGCATTTCAACCCCTTTTGGCTGCATGGCCTTTTTTTTTCTTGCAGTGACTTGTAAGCACAGTAATGAGAAGATGCAGTAATCAGTAATCCCTACCATTAGGGGCCTTTCCTGCAATTGTTCCTGTTCTCCCTGGGTTTCAGTGGGAGAGGGAATTTGGCTCATCTGTTGGCTTTTTGGCCTAAGTGGAGATTGGGAAGTTTTCTCTCATGCAGCTGTGGCTACCTGCTTCAGTCATGGGAGGGTTAAATCTCAGTTGTCAGGGTTGGAAATGTGACATAGGAGATTAGATCTAGAATCCCATTTTGCTGGTACACTGATAACAGGATCTTATCAGCCTGCCACTCTTATTTGATTACTAACACTGCTACCGCAGAAACTGAGAGGGAGAGATGGGAAGTGGCTATTGATTGGCAATCAATAGGGACTGGGGTGCTTTCATCAGCCCCAGGGAAGGTGGCACCTTCACCTGTTAATTGTGGCCTGCAAATCCCAGAGGAGATGCTTTGGATGCTGGTATGGCAGTGTGTTGTACCATCAGACCAATGCTGTGAGAGATCAGTCTTTAAATTAGTCCTTTTGGTACTGGCCCTCTGTAAGCCGTGCCATCCCGTGACAGAGCCACCCATGCTCCAGCCTAAGGTAGCAGCATTAACTGAATTCATCAAACATGTCCTGGGAGCATGGAGAACAACTGGGTATTGTACTGTGGGGTTGACTGTGCTCACTCTTTGAATACTGATTTTTTCATTAAACAATAGGGGCTTGTGCAGTTGGGAATAGGGCCAAGCTTCCATTTTTCTTGAAAGAAGACAGATGGGGTTTAATATTCTTTTTTTCCTCACTCTTTTTCTCTGTGTATAGTCCTATATGGATCTTTTATCTCCTTTCCTTCTCTAGTCCTCCTTCACTTCTCAATTCACTTGTGGTTTTGCCTTCAAGTGCACTTCTGTTTCATATGCTTTAAAAGTCCTTGGAGAATTGAGCTGGGATTGACAAGTAATGCAAATATAATAAGAGCTGAGGAACATCATATAAAATGTTGGTGTCACCTCTAGTAAGGGAGTTTGAAGAGATTAGAAAGGTCAGTCTTTCACACAGCCTCTTGTGTTCAGCATGCTGTGGTGGATGAAGATGGTTCCTAAATTCCTGGTGACTGGGAGCTGGAATACAGAGGGGAGACCATCCCATTCCCTTCTGCTCTTTCCTGAATTGGACTTGATGCTGGGCAGGGCCAAGCTACCTCCTGCCATCGCTAGTTATCTGTGCAGAGCACGGAGTGCTGCACCCTGACGCATGACCATTAGTGGCAAATTGGGACATTGCTTGGCCCAGATAAATGGTGTTTAATGTTCAGTACGCGTAAGCAGGACAGACATTTGATGGCACTTTTGGCATCAGGCAGGGAACACAGCTCTGTTCTGCACTAGCGATTGCTGAACCGTGTTCAGCCATGGGAACTGCACGAAAGGGAGACTTTGAACACAGCTAAGTTCGTGAACACCATGTGTCACAGCTGTTCCTGCTTTGGTTCTCTTTTGCTTTCCTCTCCACTGTTAGGATGACTTCAGTTCTGTGATAAACTGCACGGAGATGAGTGAGGCTCTGCCATGCCTCAGTAATCCATGCTGGTGTGGACTGTCCAAAGGGGGAGCTAGGGCAGGATGTTTGCTAAGGGGATCCCCAGGGGTGCACCTCTGTCTTGTGGCCTCCTGCGTTCAGCCACTTGGGATGAGCGTGTGGCACAGGCATTGGAGGGTTGGTTTTGTGCAAAATCCTTCCCTGGGATGGAGAGCCACCTTTCTTCTCTTGCACTCTCCATTTAAACCCAAGAGAGGCTATTTTAAAAAAATCTCATTAGAGAATGCTCCATTTGCATGATTAACTCCTAGAAGTCAATAATGCCAAGCAGAACATTAATTCTGCCCCCAGTGTGTATAGTTATAAAATTATATTTAATTACACAATTACAAACTGTTTATCTGACAATAAAATGTACTCTTGGTGTCTTCTACACACAGAGCTTCATATGTGAAACATCTTACTGGATTCTTCAGTCTGCTGTACTCTCACCAGTTTAATTATCCTGATCCTGGCACATGCAGCTGAATTGACCTAGGCCTAATTCTCTCTTAATTTTTACGAAGCTGCTGGCATACATCAGAAGATGCTTTGTTTCCATTAAGAGAGTTACACTGGTATGAACCAGGCAAAATAAACTATGGAGTTTGTCCCTTGTATAGGGGTTGTCAGCCCTTCTCAATTTTCAGCACCTTCAAAATATTCTACAGGGATTCTTTGAGCCCCTTTAGAAACATCTGACTTTGGTTTATAGTGTGTAGGAATCTTGGTTTTCGCAGTAACCTTTTGTGAATCCCCCAGGAGCAGTCTGTAGTCTGCCACCAAAGTGGCAGACTGAAAGCTGCTGCTTTAAGCCTTTTAGGCAAAAAAATCCCTTCCAAGTCAATGGCTGCATGTTATGCCATTCACTGTCCATTAGCACTCTGCTTTGGAGGGTGAAACAGTTAACTTTGGAGCTATTTTAGCTGCGAAACCGAGGTGGCCTAAATACGCCTGCAGCGGTTTTCTCTCATTATGTACTGTTATATTTAATTTCTAGTATGTTGTGTAAGAGCAGCGTACTAAACACTTTTCTCATGAATGACTCTGAGAAGCCCAGTCTGTAGTACATCAAGAGATTTGCTGTACTGAGAGGTATTGTAGTTACCAGTATAATATGGCTTTGTGGTATTTAAATAACAAGATATGGTTTTGTTGTTGGTGTCTGCACCATGTGTGAAGAGGAAGAATTACGTTTGGGTAAACATCTCTGCTGTGCCATGGGACAAAATTAACTCTGCTATCATAGTGTTCTCCTTGATACTGCTCCTTAACTTGGTTGATATAGTACTTGTGCCAGAACACTGCTGAGCTAAGACCACAGACTCCAGCATCAAGCATCACTTTCTGTAGCAAAATCAAATCATGCTTTTTAATGGAGAACTTTTATTTTTTTTCCAAATGGTTGAGTAGAGACATCTTTATCTTGATTTACAGTTGCAATTGAGAAGCAAGAGCATTATCTTAGTGCAACAAAATAAAAAAAATAGCATCCAAATGATAGTGGTAGGCTGGCATCTAGAAATGTTCTGCACTGACCAGAGCTCACAAGGGTAGAGCATGATGCCAGTGTTTAATAGCTATTTAAACATCCTGTAGCTGTACTGGTATTAACTGTATGTTTGGAGTGGTTGAATCCAAGCTCTGGTCGTGCTGCTTCTTCAGGAAGCTTGTGGTGGCTCTGGCCTCTGCTGTGGTGATGGATGTGAAGTTTCTGATAGGTGTTACAATATCTGGTTCTTAGTGTAGCAGTGAAGATATACCCAGAAACTGTTTAAAACTTGTAAAAGGAACAAACCCAGAGCATGGTGCTGCTGTTGTCTAGGTTGATGGCTGTGCATTGAGCATGGTCAGACTTGAGTCTCTGAAAACCGGGCTGGACCAGTTTTAGTTTTATTAACTGAGGGTTTGTCTGCAGATATTAGTTAAAGTCTGTTAAATCCTTGTGTGGATGAGCTCATTCTTGGGACCTTACTCTAGCCTAATTGCCTTTACAGGAAGATTAAGCTAAACTGAACCAAGGTCATGTTACTTCAGAGCATGAGCATCCACACAGAGCTTTCTCATGCCTTAATTTTCCACTCCTAATTAATTCAGCTTAATTTTCTGGAGTGTCCCTAGGCAGACAAACTCTTCCTAGTGTTGCTAGATAGCAGTTTTCTTGTGTGATATCTGAAGCATGTGTCCTTCCTACTGCTAAACCTAGAAGATGGGCGGGGAGCAGACAGGCTGTGGTAGGTCTGTAGTCCTCAAAGAAATGGTGAAGGTCCCTTGGAACCACCATCCAGGACTGTGCCATCATACAGAGAGAAGTTGCACCTTTATTATGGTTCCATTTGCCATTACTAAGTAGGCTAGGTTTAGATATAATTTCTGCTGGGATTTTTTCCCACAGTGAATCAGCTGAGAATTTCTTCCCATTTTGGCCATGCTTAACAGCCTTGTATGATGGAGATCTAAAAGGAATAGTTCAGGAAGTGTCTCTGCTCCATTACTAGCAGTCCTCGTGGCAAAAGAGTGGTGAAAGGGTTTGTGAAGGGTCACCTAGTCCAGCCCTGGACCAAGATTCCTGGTGTAGCATAAGGCTGTGCATTGGTGTTTCAACTGGCTGGACTTGGTGAACTGCTAGTGCTCACAGGGCAGCTGCAAGCAGGAAAATCTGTTTAAATCTGTTGCTAATATGCCTGTGGCTACTGTAGGCCTGCCTGGCCATTCAGCCATTGCTTTGTAGCATGTAAGGTGTGGAAAGCTGGCTGCTTCTCCTGGACCTGCCTCTGGTTTGCTGCGCAGCTGTGAGGAAGCCACATTACTGCTCTGTGCCCGAGTTTCTCCATATGCAAAATGGGAGTGATGCAGCAGCCATTATGTTTCCTAATGTGGCATGATCATGTGAAGTCTCTTGCTTTGGGTCTCGTCCCTGGTCACTCTGTTTCTTGCACTGCTCGCTTCCAGGGAGGTCCAAGACTGAGCACCTCTGTCCCAAGAGGGGACATGCAAGAAAGGTTAGAGTGGTTTTGAGGAAGATTGGAAATTAATCAGAAGAGATGTCTGCTTTAGCTGCCTGCCCAGATGCAGGTGGGGATGAAGCTGAAGGCATCTGTCCTGCATGGGGTACCAGTATGGCAGGACACTGGTTTCAGCAGACCTCCACGTTGGATCAAGTCCTTGCACACATCCAACAGTGTGGGCTGAGATTAGGGGAATGCAGAATCCAGAATTCATGTATGGCCCAGCATCTGCAGTGCCATGGTCCACACAGGACTGAGCATCTCTTCCCTCTGGGTACAAAATAGGTTTTTCAAATACATTAATCAAACTACACATTAGCTCACAGCTTAACATCTTTCAGTTGTAATGCAGAAAACGATCACTTGACATTGGGCTGGAGTGAAATCACCTGCTGCATTACACCCCTGGGTCTGATGTATTTGTTTTTATGTTAAGCATAGAAGAACATTTTCTTTCAGATGGAAGGAAAAAAATCTTTTAAATTTTAATTTCAGGGTATTGCCAGTTTAGCAAGCTCAATACTGTATTTCTTAAAGAAGTGTTTGAACAACTATCTGAATGTTCCTACCTATGTTATAAATCTCACTGTGTGTAATTAAAACAGATAATCTTTTTAATCTGAGCTACTTCTCATCAATTGCTTGAGGTCTCTTGCTATTGTGAGAACCTGTACTTTCCCCACTCTACTGGTATAGATACTGCCTAGCTTGGACATGTCCACAGGTGTGAGGTGTCCCTTGATAACTGGAGTAAAGTTAATGGGCTTGTTTGAAGAGGTAAGGGGAGAAGAATAGTCTTTTCTTCAGGTGGAGTCTTGATCAATAGGAACAAGTCTTTGCTGAGGGACCACATTTGTGCTTGGTTTAAAATAGACAGCTGGACAGGCTAAGCAGAGACTAATGTAGCAACTTGATTCCTTGTGAAAAATGGGTTTGGTATGAATTCTCCCTTGGCAGAGAGGGGGTTCAGCTCCAGCCTGCTGGAGAGGGCACAGCTCCTGAGATCTGTCCCTCTCCTGTGAGGTGCCGGTGCTGGAAGAGCAGTGGGGAATGGTGCCATGGCTCCTCCAGGCTTGGTGGCTGGCTTTTACACTATGGTGGTGGGCTGTTCCCCCTAGAGGTGGGGTGGGTGGCTGTGGGAGAGCTGTCAGCATGATGTTGACTACATGACATGTGCTTCCCTAGCTGTGCTGTTCAGAGAGCCACAGGGGACACAATGGATACAGGGCTTTAAAAAAATAATTATCATTTCCCTTTTTCCACTAACATCTCAGCTTTAATGTTATCCAAAGCCTGGTCTCTTTGTGTGAATCACCTCTGTGTGTGCAGGCAGCATGGGTGAGCAACTCTTGGTCTTCTACAAACAGGATAGCTATGCAAAAACAGACTGGGATGCCTTCTGGCTCATCTGTCAGCACCAGGCTTTCCTGTATAATTACAAGGCCTTTATTACTGGAGAAAGCAGACAAAGCCTTGTCTGACTCTTGGATCCTAGTTTGGGTTTGCAGACGTGGCAGTTAAAAATAAATACATCAAAACAGTAATCTTTCGGCTTGAAAACTGAGCCTATTTCATATGGGAACCAATGGGAGGGGAACCCCTAACCAAAAAACCTACCAACAAAAAAAATCCCACAAATTACAGAGTCCCTCTAACACTAACCATACTCTGGGGAGCTAAGTATGTCTCCCTCTTAACACTGAAAGCATCTAATGATCAAATTCAGGCAGTCACAAAGGAGACCACCAGCCATCTCTGAGCTAGGCATATGTGACTTGCTGGCAGTGCTTGCAAGGTCACCACTTTCCTGTCTTTCCCACCCTCGAAACTGACATAGCAGGGAGCATCCACTATCCATTTCCCCCTGCCAGGGAGTGACAGGAAAGGTGCACTGGGAAGAAGAGAAGCTTGACTGATGGCAGCCTAGCTGTGCTGAATTATTACCTCTTGCATGGGGAGTGGAGATTTGCTTTTGGGATGCTGGACTTTAAATCATCCATCTCTTTCTTTTAAAGGTGAACTAAAGAGCTTTGCAAAGGGGAAAGAATTAACAAATTATTTAAGAGCAGAGTAAGCTTTGAGCACAGATACATTTACTTATTGAAAATGAGAACTGAAAATCACTCTCCTTTATTTGTTCTCCACCTGATTTCTAGTAGTTACTTTTGTCAGGTCAACAGTACTGAGTAAATCAGTGTTGGAGGAGGTTATTGTATTTTAGTGCTGTGCTTTCCAAAGCACCACTTGTTCCCTCCTATTCTCTTGAAACACAGCGGTCCTGCAGTGAAGTTGCTGTTGTATCTTGAGATCTTTGAGATGGGAGGGGCAGGCTGGTCAACACAACCCCTTAGACCCACTTCATCTAGAGTCATTCAGGAGGTACAAGCTGGTTGTGTGTTTCTGTGTTGTCAGAAAATGCAGGTGTGGATGCATATCTGGATCTGGGATGAGATTTGGAGGGCAGAATAGCTTTTAACTGAGATTTGTGTGTTGCCTCGTTGTGTGGAAATCCAGACTTGAGTTAAAAGTAATTTCAGGGTAACAGAAAACCCCTCTCTCCTTCTTCCTCCTAAATGAACACATTTTCCTTCCTTCTTTTATAGGCTTAAAGGGTTTCTCTCCCTTCTCCTTAGATGCAAAAGCACAGGCCTTGCTGTTGCGTTACACCACACATGGCATCTGTCCAAGGTGAAGGTTGGTGGGTTCCAGCCTGACCATGAGGAGCCAGTGTAGGTGTCGAGGGTGGTGCAGATCTATGTTGGAGTGCATTTCCCAGGGAATTTCTGTCTGTCTGTAGATAGGTCCCAGTGTGGAAGTGTGTAGACCTGCAGGAGCTTTGTGAAGGGAGGCAAAGAATTCCAAGCCCTACATGCCTGCCCAAGACAGGGAGATCTGATCTTATGTCCCATCTACCTGAAGGCCTCAGGAAGGGATCCCAAGAGCTGGGAAGGAGGGACTGAAGTTCAGTTTTACTGACTGTCCCTCCTGCCAAGTAGGAGCAGAGGTGAGTAAAAGGCACCTGCAGAGGAGTTTCCATATTACCTCTGCCTGTAGCATCAGAAGGCACATGGTGATGTGGGGACTGTCCAGCCCCTCAGAGCCACCCTGCCCTGGGAGAGCAGGCAGTACTGTGCCATGGGTGAAGTGCCTTGGCAGGAGTGGATGAAGTTTTGGGACCAGAGCAATGGTTGTCACTATGGCCTGGGCCTGAGATGCAGTGGTAGGAGTAGGAGGATGGAAGTGCTCTTGCATGGCTGCTTCTTGGCTCCCCTGACTGAGCATCTCTTTTCCCATCTGGTTGATCTTCCACTCAGGGGCTTTAAAACCCAGGTCCAATACTCCCTCCTGTTTGAATTATCTCTCCTGCCTTCCCGCTGGGGTATCATATGAGTGTAGGCTGACATTTCCCCTTCCAGCGGATGAATTGCTGCCATTTGGTGTGGTCTCTCCCAGAGATCAGTATCCCCCCAAGAGCCTGCTTGGGCTTTATTGAAGCACTGCCTGCCTTGGAGTCTCCCCTGGATCTTTCCGTCTCTTTTGTTTTTATTGCTGTAATAAATCTTCCTGGATCTCTCTAGCTGGAAGGGTGGGAGAGATGGAGAGAGGAGGTTTCCTGCCTAGAGCATTGCAGGCTTTTATTGACTGCCAGAAGCAGCAGTAAATCTGAAGCAGGAGGTGGGCTGGCATCGGTGAGCAGAGCGCCAAGTCCTCGGTGAGGATCCAGCCCAGTTCCTGGGGGATCACTGCAGCTCCACAGACCCACCAGCAGGCAGAGCTCAGCTTCAGGATGGAGCTGGGCTTACGGCCTTGGTGTATCTGAGCGAGACAGGTCATCCACTTCTACAGAGCTCTAGTCAATGTGTCTTTGCAGATCTTCAGCAATCTGGGAGTCATATAAATCTGAATAAAGAAAAAACTACCCTGGAATGTCCTGGCTGGCACCGATGTGATGCTTAGCTGCCTGACTTCCAGGGGGCTACCAGCTAGCAGTGTCATTTTAGCCTCCCCCCCCAACTACAGCCCCAAAGCCCAAAGTTTGTTTTTAGGCTTGCTATTTTTTTCCTCTTAAATACTTTTTCTCTGTGTTTCTCAAAAGCAGTGTGTGTAACCAGCTGGGCTCATGCGTGGCTCATTTCCCTGCAGCCCAGTGGTGCTAGCCCTGGTGTCGCAGCACACTGCATTGTTTAATTAGAGGTGATAGCAGTGCTGTGATATCAATGAAATCCCTGTTTTTCCTCTGCTTCTGTTGGGATGTTTAAACTCCAGAGTGAATAGCCTATGGGGCTTGTGCAGTCTGTGTTGCTGGAGGATTTTTTGTTTGTTTGTTTAAAATAGATTAGAGTGGCACAAGTAAAATTTATGTTGCCTCAAGGAGTTGGCTACAAGTGCTGGTGAGGGGCTCTCCTGAGTTTCCTCTATGAGATTCCTGCCCTTTGGCATCAGTGCTTCCTGCAGCATGGAGAGGAGATGATCAGGGCTGGAGTGAAGTCAGTGGTGTCAGTGGTTGTGTGTCCTGGAAGCATTGCAGGGTCTGGCCTGGGCAGTGGGAGAGGTGGGAGAAAGAGGATGCTGAGTTACACATAATGCTGCCCTGTGCCTCTCATTCACCGTGGCTCAAGCACAGGTCCTGGATATCCTTTCACAAAGCATTAATGCAGTCAAACCTCAGGGTCATCACACGGATGGCAGCTCTGAGCAGAGGTGTCAGCAGTCCTTCCCAGAAGCCTCGAGAGAGAACACATTGTATAATTCTGTAGTAAATAAGTAATACCCACCAAAACATTGTAACTAGTGTTTAAAATACTTATGAATAGCACTTTTTTTTTTTTTTTCCCAAAAAAAGCTCTTGGAGAATCCCGTTAGATTTACTGTGTACACAGATCTTCCCACTTTGTCACATTTAAATGCGAGGCTGCAGTGTAACACTTGCACTTCCTAACTTTAGCACATGCATACATAACTACATCCTCCTCTGATTTGCTTTCAGAGATGCTTTCTCAGGCTTCTTGGTAAGAACACAATGGGGGATGTGTGTCACCTGGATTCTTCTAGGCTGGGAAGAATGACAATGCCTCATTTCTTTTATTTTTGCCACGGCCCATCAGAACTGTGTCAATCAGGTGAAGTTCAGGGATCCCAGCAGCTAGCAACATCCTGCTGTTAGTGTAAGGCTAGAATGCTGTCCTCAGCTGCTGGTAAATCTTAAAACCTCTAGCCTGCAGTCCAGGTCAGATAAATAATAGAGAGGTCTGCCCATAAGATAGCCTTTCCTTGGATTTCTCAATGTCATTTCTCATCCACCCCCGTAAGTCCAACAGGTTAGATGAGAATCTCCATCTCTCCATTTCTGTGAGTTCTCTCACTTCTAAAGGGAGCATGAATCTCAGCTCAGTGTGATGACAGAAGTGGCCGTGGCCCCTCTAGCAATGACAGTCACTTCTTCCTCTGGTGTTGTTCAAATGAGCAGTAGAACCAAAATGTAACTCAAGCAAAGGGAATCTCAAGTACATAGCTAGAAAGCCCAGCTTTGTAACTTATGGTATGAAAGGTATTGATGTGGTTTGTATATCATCTTTCTGGCTTTAATGTCCCTTAATTACCACCTTAAGGAACACTTCAGAATGTGGCTCTGCACCCATAATGCAGTATCCTTGCTGTTTGACACCCCTGTCCTTGGACAGGAGAGGCCCACATAGAGGTCTGTGCCTGCTCCCTATGCCCCTCTCATTTCTTTCCCTCTATGGATAAATGCCAGACTATGAAGTCTCTATGCAAGCTGCATACCTAGAAGGGACATTCTTGTCTCTCTTGTGAAATTTGGATACTTCTTATAGTAATTCAGCTAGAAGCAAGACTATCTTTTCAAATTAGGTTTCAGCACACTAACTGCATTTCTGGCCAGGATCTGGCAGTTTGTTGGCAAGAGAAAATAAAAAGAAATAGGGGAGAAATGTAAAAAATGTCAGATTTTTAATGATGTTCTAAAATGGGTGATGCTACAAAAATGGACAGGGACCTCAGCTCTGTGAAACCAATTCTCACATTCTTAAGTCATAGTCTATCTCACCTAACAGTGGGGCCAAATATCTTGGCAGGGCAGGTGATAGACAGCATCTCTGCCACAGTGCACACAGTGTAGTGGTTTGGCTTTTTGAGGTCAAGTCAAGTAAGCAAAAAGCTTTTTCTTCTCCTGACTAGCCAGCTCTCAAATTAGCCTCGTTGCTCATCCTCTGTCGGCTCTGGTATTTACAGAGAAGAATGCCACTACTCTGCTCTTGTAGTTTACCATCAACAGTCACCATCAATATTTGCTTTTTTAACTTGGAAGAGATTCTCACTTCCCCACTGCCAGCCTGCCTCCCAACAACTGCAGTCAATGCAGTGCCCTGTCTTAATGGGCAGGGCGAGTGGGCAGGCAAGGAGACTGCTCTTGATGAATTCCCCCTGGAGAAGCAGCTCAGTTTGTGGAGTGTTACAAGCATGGCCAACAGTCTACAAAGTTGAAGAAATGATCCCTCTGAAGAGCAGAGTATCCTTCTTTTGCTGTACCAGCTAAACACAATGAGTGTTGCTTGCTCAGCAGAGAAACATGGGCATAACATTGCCATCTGAAAGATGCAGCACGCAACATCACCTCAACCTAAGGTAGAGCCAATTGCACCAATGTAATTTCTGACGGGTGTTTTTCCACCCTGTTCTTCAAGATCTCCAGTGCAGAGGCATCTACAGCATCCTTAGGCAATGTTATAGGACTTCACTATCCTAATTCATTAGAAAGGGGTTCCTAATAGAGGAAGGTTCCTCATTGAGAGGGCTTTAAACTAGAATTGAAGGGTGAGGGGGCAAGCCCGGGACTGCTAAAGATAAGACCTGGGGGGACATATCCCTGGGTTTGAGGTGATATCTGTGCCTCAGATTAAGTGCATGTATGCCAATGCCCGTAGCATGGGCAATACACAGGAGTTAGAAGCTGTTGTGCACCAGGGAAACTGTGATATAATTGCCACCACAGAAATGCGGTGGGATGATTTGCATGGTTGGAATGCTGCAATGGATGGCTACAGGCTCTTTAGAAGGGATAGACAAGGAAAGAGAGGT